>BDMB01000227.1:3203-82606 GCA_016859785.1 Macrotyloma uniflorum
TTGGAAGAGTACCTGCAATGGAGCTGTTTGATATGATTGGAGGACAAGATTTGGTGGGAAGAATTGATCACATTGTGAAAGATGAGTTCAAGAGTACCTCTCTCATGGAGTATGAGAACAATCTAGATTTTCCGCCAAGCTTTAAGCCATTTATCCAAACTTCTTCATTAAAAATTGTTGTTGGCTATATTTTCTAATATTTGTAATATCAGGTACAATTACCTTATATATAATAACAATATAAGGGCCTAGTAAAACAATTAAGGTCCACAACTATATTATGGTATCCAAGTTCAAAAGCAAACAATCATTTATGTCTCACAATCCTGTTAAATGTGGATCATTTAGTATTTAGACAGTTTAATTATAAAATATTTTTATGATAATAAATAAAAACTTGGTTTTGATGTTGTTGTTGTTGTTGTTGTCTCTTGGATTTAAACCTTATTGTTGCTGTTGTTTTTTGTTGTACATTTTCAAAATAAAAAACAATTCTAATTATGGTCTCTTGGATTCAATCCTGTTGCGAAAGCATTATATGAGAATAGAGGTTGCTATGAATATCATGTACAAGTGTCCACCAATTGAGGAATTTATTGCATGTATATGACACTTGCAAATGCAAATATTTTCTTAAGGAAAGCTTATAGTTTTACTCATCTGAAATCTAACATGTTGTTGATCATTTTGAAGGGATCAAATCCAAATTCGACAAGCACCATCTAACATGATTTATGATGGGTTTGAGGGCTAATCACCTGATGAGTATTTTTATGTCAAAGAAATTAGTTCAGTTCAAAACATTTTTGGGAGGAAGTTAGAGTTAGAAGATTACAAAAGTCTTAGTTTGTGCAAATAAGTGTAGGCCAGTACATGTAAAGAAGAAAGTTGGAAAATCCTAATTTAAGTTGGAAACTTAATACTTTTTCTGACTTCAACCCTAACCTCCAATTTTCCTAATTTTAGGATCGAAATTAGGGTAATTGGGTTTTAAAAAGTCCAATCATAAATGTTGTTGGAATTTCCATTAATCTCTAAAGGAATTGAAAAGGTTTCGGGAATTCTTATGGTTTCCGATCAATGAATTGACGAAAGCTATAATTTTATTTTGATAATTAAAAGGCTTGCATTAGATGTTTCAAGTTTTGAAGAGATTACAATAGAATTTGATCCCTATACGCTTTTATATATTTGTGCAACTTTGTACATGTTATAATATTTTATTCTTATTTACATTACCAAAATCACACCCTGAGAATGTTGTCAATACATAAAACCATTAATTGCATAATTTTTTCCACATCCCTGAGTTCGATACCCTCTATCCGGTACACTTGCCGAGAGGTTTTATTTGAAAACCCTAACACCACCATGTATTATTAACAGGAAAGCATATAAATTTTCAAGAGAGATGTCATCAGTCCTTCAATTGGAGCCACTTTCAGCATTGGACGTCTTGACTGACATATTCCGAGATGATTCTCCTAGACTTCAGGATATTGCATTATACTTCTTTCCATCAGAGCATACTGATAGGTCATTTCTTACCTTTTATTTTCTTGATTTTTTTCATTTTCTTTTTGGTGTCAGCTAGCTTGGTATTTGTCGTCTAAGCTACTTGTCTTACATGTTCTCAATTAAATGCAGGTTCATAAAGAACCTAAATGACATGTTGAAGTTTATGAATGTGAAGAAAGCAATGCTAAGAAGTTATATTAATGGAGTGGAGTTGTTAGTATTTACCTGAAATGAACTTGACTCAGACTCAAGGGGTATGAAAAATGTTTCATTCTTTAGTTTCACTCTGCCACTTTCTTAACACCTGATCTACACTTTCTTTCCATTCATGAATATTTGATATCAAAGTTCAGAGTGGAGAGTGCAACTTCAAGATATTATATTTTTCTCTAGAAAATTGTGTTTTCTTGAATTTTTTTGTCCTATTGATATGCATGGCTTAATCAACATTTGTTAACATCAACTAGTGTGCACAGGTGTTCTGACTAATGTAAATGAAGGACATTTCCTATGGGAAATCTTTCGCCAAACTAAAATTGATAAAGCTATTGGAAGAGTACCTACAATGGAGCTGTTTGATATGATTGGAGGACAAGATTTGGTGGGATGAATTGATCACATTGTGAAAGATGAGTTCAAGAGTACCTCTCTCATGGAGTATGAGAACAATCTAGATTTTCCACCAAGCTTTAAGCCATTTATCCAAACTTCTTCATGAAAAATTGTTGTTAGCTACATTTTCTAATATTTTTAATATCAGATACAATTACCTTATATATAATAACAATATAAGGGCCTAGTAAAACAATTAAGGTCCACAACTATATTATGGTAACCAAGTTCAAAAGCAAACAATCCTTGATGTTTCACAATCCTGTTATTGTTGTTGTTTTCTCTTCGATTCAATCCTTGTTGAAAAAATATTATATGAGTAATAGAGGTTATCAATTCAGGAATTAAGTGCATGTATATGACACTTCCAAATGCAAGTTGTTGTTGTTGTTATTGTTGTTGTTTATTGTTCTTGTTCATTTTCAAAACAAAAAACAATTCTAATTATGGTCTCTTGGATTCAATCCTTGTTTTAAAAGCATTATATGAGAATAGAGGTTGTTATGGATATCATGTAAAAGTGTCCATCAATTGAGGAATTTATTGCATGTATATAACACTTGCAAATGCAAATATTTTCTTGGGGGAAGGTTATAGTTTTACTCATCTAAAATCTAACATGTTGTTGATCATTTTGTAGGGATCAAATTCAAATTCGACTAGTAGCATCTAACATGATTTATGATGGGTTTCAGACATAACCACCATGTATTGTTAACAAGAAAACATATAAACTTTCATGAGAAATGACATCAGTCCTTCAATTGGAGTCACTTCCTGCATTGGATGTCTTGACTGACATATTCCTAGATGATTCTCCTAGACTTCAGGATATTGCATTATACTTCTTTCCATTAGAGCATTCTGATAGGTCATTTCTTACTTTTTATTTTCCTGACTTTTTTCATTTTCTTTTTGGTGTCAGCCAACTTGATATTTATCGTCTAAGCTACTTATCCTACATGTTCTCAATTAAATGTAGGTTCATAAAGAACCTGAATGACATATTGAAGTTTATGAATGTGGAGATAGAAATGCTAAGAAGCACTACAACAGATTGGGGTTCGCGTAACGGCACTTTAGATAGCGGTTAAGAGAAACTGCTTTTAAAAATATATATTACATAGCGGTTAGGCACAAACCGCTCTCTAAATTGACTTTTAATAGCGGTTGAGTAGGAACCGCTATCTAAAGTAAGATATAATAGCGGTTGTTCAATAACCGCTGTCTAATGTCTTGCCTTTTAGATAGCGGTTACACGGTTGAACCGCTATAAGAAATGTAGTTTAGATAGCGGTCATTTATTGAACCGCTATCTAAAGTCCTAAATTTTAAAACCCTAAACCCCTTTCTTTAACCTCGCGCTCTCTCTGCACTCTCTCATAATCCTCCATTCTTTCGTTGCTCTCGCCTTTTCCTTTCGCATCATCATTCGGACTCTCACACATAACGGGTGAGTCAATTTCTTCTCTCTTTTTTCCTTCACTTTCAATTACTTCACTTTTTTATCATTATAGAATATTCCATTATGTTCTTTGTTCGGTGGATGATTGGTACAGAGGGTGGATCTGCATCAAAAACCCCTTTTTTTCAATGTTTCTTGTAAACTCCCACTGTTTATTTGATTTTGGTGGTTTATTTTATGTTTCCGATTAAGCTTTAGTTCTAGACTAGTGAAAATTTAATTGATTCTGCATGTATTTTGCGTGAGCTGTTGCCCTAGGTTTAAGGATTCAAGATTTGAGATGATACCTTATTAAAAGTTTTTAATCAAAATGCGAAAGAGTCCCACATCAGGGACTTTGTTTGTGATGCTTTGGGTATGTGGTTATAAAAGAAACCACATACCCCTTCATTCTTAGGCAATACTCAAAAAAACTTTTTGAATTATGAATACAAGAATACAAATTCAATACATAATTTGAATATTCAAATAATCTTCTTTCAGAATCTTATTTTTCAGTTTTTAAATCTCTTTTTTTAGAGCGGTTCACCCATACAACCGCTATCTAAAACATCACTTTAGATAGCGGTTCCACATGAACCGCTATCTAAAATATAGTTTTAATAGCGGTTTCACACTAACCGCTATTATATTTTATTTTTTAATAGCGGTTAATTAACCGCTATCTAAAGTCAGACACTATCATAGCACCTCATTTAATAGCGTTTTTAACCGCTATTATAAGCCATGCGAAACCGTTATCTAAAGGCTATTCTGTTGTAGTGAAGTTATATTAATGGAGTAAAGTTGTTAGTATTTACCTCAAATCAACTTGACTCAGACTTAAGGGGTACAAAAACTGTTTCATGTTTTAGTTCCACTCGACCACTTTCTTAACCCTTGATCTACACTTTCTTTGTCTTCATGAATATTTGACATCAAAATTCAGAGTGGAGAGTGCAGGTTCAAGATATTAAATATTTCTTTTAAAAAATGTGTTTTCTTGAATTTGTTTGTCCTATTTGCCTGCAAGGCTTAATCAACATTTGTTAATATCAACTAGTGTGCGCAGGTGTTATGACTAATAAATGCAAGACATTTTCTATAGGGAATCTTTCGCCAAACTAAAATTGATAAAGCTATTGAAAGAGTACCTGCAAAGGAGCTAGTTGATATGGACATTGATATGATTGGAGGACAAGATTTGGTGGGAAGAATAGACCACATTGTGAAAGATGAGTTCAAGAGTACCTCTCTCATGAAGTATGAGAACAATCTAGATTTTCCATCAGGCTTTAAGCCATTTACCCAAACTTCTTCATAAAAAATTGTTGTTGGCCACATTTTCTAATATTTGTAATATCAGGTACAATTACCTTATATATCATAACAATATAAGGGCCTAATACAATTACTTTTATGAAAATTTCACATTATTTAAAAATATGATTAAATTAATATATATAAAGCAATATAAATCTTATTTTATTAAATATAAATTAAGTTTTAAAATTCATATTATTAAATATGAAATTACATAAGCATAAATGACCAACAATTCATTTAGTTTCAAATTCTTCTAATTCTTTCGATAGTAAGAAATACGATTGGTCAAAGTCTTCTGTACTACTTTAGAATTCTTATTTCTGAACTTAACAGTCAAATATGTACCAAAAAAAATACCCAAATTAAGTATTCAACTTTTTAAAATATTCTAATATATTTGTTGCCCTTGCTTCAGAGGAGTTTATGTAAAAAAACATTTGAACAAAAATTAAAACAAGTTTTTTTTAATTACATAACTAAAAATCAATTTATATTTTAAAAAGAAAAAACAAACTTGCTCCAAATTCAAAAGACAACGTATTTCAAGTTTACAATTTTTATCAGCCGGTCCTCACTATTCTGATAGATGAGCAAAATTGAATGGTCAGAAATTGGCCAAAACAAATTTGAACTAGTTTACGATTGCATTTTGAATGTGATTTCTATGCAACTGGCCATGTTCCCAGTAATGGAGATCTAATTATCACTAGTTTGAGCATGTCAAATAAAATTGATATCGTACAACCTCCTCTAAGCATGTCTTTGTAAAAATCTGGATGGGAAGTAATGTGTGATTTCATGAGAATCTTCTAAGCAACCTCCTCCAATGATTTCTTGTCTACTGATCTCGCAAATTATCATTGGGCACTCTATCATTAAAATGATCTCTGAGAAATTCCACAGCCACAGCCATGAATGTAAGTGTTGAAGCTGGAATGTACCATGTAATCCTTGTTGGAGTTTAAGGTGAGTTGAAATCCCATATTAGATAGAAATGAGAATATTGAATAGTATATAAAAGAGAAAGACACACAAACCCATATTCTTTATGTTTTGGGTAAAAAATGGTATCGTATTCTTTAGATACCGAATAGTGGTAAACATCCCCTTCATGCCTTCTGTGACCCATATATGCGAATTGCATCTAACCAACAAGTATACCTAACACAATGTTAGAGAGCAATTTACGGTCAACTTAGCTAGAGGACACAAAATAACTCTGTTTGAGACTATGGATAAGAAAACTGTTAAATTATTTACCAAAGGAAATGATACCTCAAGTTTGAACCCTGAACTTACAGTCTTGTTTTAGTAACATCCAAGGGAGTGATAACATACGCGCTGAGACATGTTGAATTATAGTGAACAATATTGAGTTTTATGGAAGACAAAAGAACATTGCACTTAATATTTAAGGCAAAGCACTAGACATACTGTTAAAGATTCCATATCGACTAGAGATAAGACTAAATTATTATATAAAAGTGGGTGCAAACCTCATTTTATTGAGCTGGTTTTATGAGGATGAATTAGGCAAAGTTCACTTCTATTATGATTTCAAAGCTTATCCTAACAAATTTCATAAAATCATTCCTTTATTATTTCTTTGAGATTTCAAGTAAACAGGAAGAAAAATATGTTTATTTGGTTCCAGAACAATTGCTGTAATATTGCTGAAATACTAGGCATGGGAGATGAACTAATAATAAATCCGACACAAAAAGGGAAAGCGCATTAACATAAAAGAAGGTTTCGATATGGATGAGAATAAAAAACCACCTTCCCAGTTCAGCTATATCAATACCATACTTGACATCAGAATATACAAAATGTGTCTATCATTTCAAATCATTATGTTCAATAATACAAGTATTCCTTACTTAAAATTTATGATTTCATAAGCCCATTTCAAGGTATACTTAGCATTACAAAAATGAAGGTGCCTTGATCATTGACTCATTATAAGATACAAATTCATTTCACAGCTCGGTTGCTGTTAAAAAACTCAAACTTTGTTGTGACCCTTATTGCCATATACAAAAGAAGAGAGATAAATCATGAAAGCCATGTCTAATTGGTGCCTAGGATACATTAATGAGAAAGAGGGCCTCGATTATTTGTGAATTAAAAAACAAGACCATAGTGTCAAAGGAAAACTAGTTTTTTCTAGTGTGTACCCTGCATATAAACCCTTTAAGCCCTGTATAATAACCATATATTTGTGTGCCAGGCTTGATTGTGATACCATCCTTCACAGCAATAGAATTCCAAGATGTAATTGTGCCTTGGACCTACAAAACCTTCAAATTTGGAAAGAACAAGGTTGTCAAACTCTCGGGTTACTTCTTAAACTTTTCCAAGTTTATGATCCAAGATGGAGAAATCGAGTTAACTTACGATTAAGCTCTTTTTTGAGTAAACTCTTTAGACCCAAAGTAATCTCACATGGACTCTCGGGTCAGGGACGTGAAATTAAACTTTAATCAAAATACTATATTGGAATGCAAAATTATAAAGCAAAGTAAACTGAATTGGAATGCCAATTATAATCTGGAAAACTTAACCAAAAGAAGAACAATACAAAAAGAATAACAAGAACTATGTAAATTTGGAAAATTGGAAAAATGAATTGAAGAGCAATGAAAAGTAAAGTTGCTACAGAACTTAATTATAAAGTGCAATTGAAGTAAAACTAACTATAGTAATGGATTAAAATCAAACTAACAACCTAATTGGAATCCTATGAATCAAAATTAATTTAAAGGTGCTAGATCAATTTCAAAGTGTAAGGTCAGAGTGTATTATGTAAGTTTCCCTACACCACACTCACTTAAAAGATATTCAAGTGCCTTGTATTCTCAAGAAGACACCAAGGAATAGTTCCTGACCAATTCTAAATCATAGAACCTCTACAGAACTACTAAATTATTCAATTAAAACTCAAACAAACATGAAATTAAATGTTGAAAACAAAAATGTAGAATTTAAAGTGCAAAACCCGAAACTATGAAGGATAGTTACAAGTTCAAGCCAATCTTAGTTATCAACCATCTCTTTATGCGAAAAATCAATTGAAACAATTAAGTAAACTTTCAAAAAGTGTGATGCATCACAACTTTGCCTTCACCCTTAATCAAAAAGCAAAATGCAAAGTAAATCAAAGAGAGAAGTTGATTCTAAGCATTGTAAACCAATGGAACTTTCAACATGAATTTCAGATTGAGAAATAAAGATTAAACCATGAATAAAACTGGAAAACAATGAAAGAAAAGTGAGAAGAGGCACGAGAGCATAGGAACATGAAGAGATGGAAGCTTCATTGAAGGAAAAATACAAAAATATAAGAAGAAACTCTAACTTATTTAACTAATTAGTGGAAAGCCATGTGTTGGAAGTTTAAGCACTTGATTACAATGTTCTTTATGCCAAATCTGACTAATTACAATGCTTAATGATATATTTATATTACAGAAGTGTTACAATTAATGGATGGTCCCTATACTACTTGAGACAACACATAACTTGAGGGAATCCATTCCAGCAGTGCAGCTACTATAAGCTCCACTTTAAACATGTGCAAAAAATTCAATTCTCGTCCAAATTGAGTGGTTCAACTTCCCTTCGAAAACTTGATGAGTTAAGTTTCCAATGCAATAAGAATCATTAGTTTTGGATACCTGTAAACAAAGATACAAATAAAAAGTGGACCTATGTCAGGCTGTACAACATAAAATTATATTGTATAAATACAGTATTTTGTACAATTTTTAATCTTAGCCTATAAATTCCTAAAAATCTATTTCTTTCTTAATTAAGTTCATTTAAGACATTATAAACATGTGTGGACCATATTTAGTATTTATTTACAAGTAAAAATCAAGTTATATCAATGTAATCTCACAATTGGTTGTTGTTTACAAAATATGGTTTATGGTTAATTATATACACAAATGTGGTTAATTATATTCATAATTGGTTACAAGAAAAATGAGAGATGTTGCCAACAAAGATGAGATGCTAAACATTAAATTTAATCCTTATCATTTATAAGGAAACGTGTAGAGAGTTTGCAATGGTAAATCTTCATTTTGCATATTCTTTGAAAAGTATGGTTATGTGTCTTTTACATTTGCTAAAATATTGAAGGTATTCTCATCCGTATATAAGGAAATTTCATTTCATTTTTCACATTCTATGAAAATAATGGTTAATGGTGTATAATATTGTGGTTAATTTGACTAAAAAATGGTTAATGAGAATTATAAACATGATTCAAGGAAAATTATATGCCAAGTGAGGAATAGTATATTTTGTAGTTGCTAAAACATTAAATGTATTGTCATGCGTTTATAAAGAATTTTCATGATGAGATGAAAGTTGAAAATTTTCATTTTTAACATTCTATCAAAACATGGTTAATGCTGTAAAAAATTATGGTTAGTTTAACTCAAGAAATGGTTAATCGCACATTTTGGACATGATTTAGGAAAAATGAAATGACAAATTAGAAATAATGTCTTTTACAATTGTTAAAACATTGAATTCATTCTTTTTGTGTCTTAAAAGAAATTTTATGGTGAGTTAGAAGTGGAAAATTTTAATTTTGACATTCTGTAAAAACATGGTTAATGATGTATAAAATTGTGGTTAATGTAACTGACAAAATAGTTAATCCCACATTCTATACATGATTCAAGCGAAATTATATGACAAGTGTGGCTATCTTATAAATTTTGTGAAACATTGAATTCATTCTTTTGATTCTATAAGGAAAGTTTATGATGACTTGGAAGTGTCAAAAAATTATTTTTGACATTACGGAAAAGCATGGTTAATGATGTATAAAAATCTGGTTAATGTAACTCAATAAACGGTTAATGACACGTTATAGATTGGACTTCCTAAGAAAAGAATGGACTCTATTATCTTAAATCATCTTAATAATTCAAAGTTGAAAAACCTGTCTCTACTTAGTGTATCAAATAAAGACACTTTTTGGTTGTATCATTGTTATTGAGGACATCCATCATTTTCTGTCTTAAAAAAATTGTTTCCCTATATATTTAAAAATCTAGATACTTCAAAATTGTATTGTGAGGCTTGTAAATTAGCTAAACACACTCATATATATTTTCTTTAGTAATAATAGAAATTCTCAATCTTTCCAATTAATTCATATTTATATGGGGACCATCTTCTATACCTAATATTTCTGGGACATGTTGGTTTGTAATCTTTATTGATGATTGAGCTAGAGTTGCATGGTTCTATTTGCTTAAACAAAAATTTGATTTGAGCACTGTTATTTACAATTTTCATTCAATGATTTAAAATCAATTTGGGATCAATATAAAAATATTTAAATCTGACAATGCTAGAAATTTTTTCAATCAATTGTGTTTATTTTTTTTCATTCTAAAGGGATCATTCATGACTCTTCATAAACCCCAATAGAATGGAGTGACAAAGAAGAAAAATAAGCACTTAACACCACCTGAGCACTTATCTTTCAAGGGAAAGTTCCAAAAAATTATTGGAGAGAAATTGTTACTACATATATGATAATTTCACATATTCTAAAGAACAAAAGTCCACTTGAAATCCTAAACAATTTTTTTCCCCACTTTAAAGATCTCAAATCGTTTCATTTTAAGATATTTGGCTGCATAACCTTTGTATATATCTATAACCAAAATAGAGACAACCTTGACCCCCGACTATTAGGTGTCTTTCTTGTTTCTTTAGCAACTCAAAAAGGTTATTATTACCCTTTATTTAAAAAGTGTTATATCTCCATTGTTTTCACCTTCATTGAAACTGATTTTTTATTCCAATATTGGTTCCCACGAATTTCTTTTAAGAGATTGCGATGATAACCTAACCTTTTTTTCTGTCATATTCTCTAACTGAAACCTTTAAAAATGAATCTACAATTAAGAAAATTAATTCTAGGGCAGAATTAGAAGCTGAAACTGATAAGATCACTATTGTTACAATCAGAGATTCAACTCTAAGATTGAGCAATGTTTACACAAGAAGGAAAATCATTCCAGACATGTAACAAGTCCATTTATCAAATAAGTTCTGAACTTAAAACTATAGATAGACTTGAACCAGAAAATGAGAATACTCTCAACTCTTCAAATGACTTTGATCTTCAAATAGTCATTAGAAAATGTATTAGAAATTGCACAAAATAATTTCTTCATCCTTTATCAAATTATGTTTCTTTAGATAAATTATCATATAACCATAAAAGGTTAAAAGTTCATTGTTAGTTTGAATTCTATTGTTGTCCCTAACACTATTACTGGAAGAATGGAGAGATGCCATGAAAGTGGAGATATATGCATTGGAAAAAAATAGTACATGGGAAATTATTGGCAAAACCCAAAGAAAAGAATATTGTTTATTGCAAATGGATATTTGCAGTAAAATATAAGGTTGATGGGTCTATTGAAAAGTACAAAGTGAAGTTAGTTGCTAAGGAATGCACCCAAACTTATGGAATAGACTATCAAGAGATTTCTGCACCAGTTGCTAAAATGAATATTGTAAGAATTATTTTGTCTTTAACTGTCCACTTTGATTGAAAACTTCTACAATATGATATTAAAAATGCCTTTCTCCATGAGACTTAGAAGAAGAAATTTATATGAATATTCCACCTGGGTTTGAAGGAGATAGAAAAAATAAGGTGTGCAAACTACAAAATGCTCGTTATGGACGGAAAAAATCCTCTAGAGCTTGGTATGGAAGATTCACCAAGGTTATGAAGGGATTTGGATACAAGCAAAGTCAAGGAGATCACACTTTGTTTATTAAACATTCAAGGAAAGAGGGACTATCAAAATCCTTCTAATTTATGTTGATGATATCATAATGACTGGAAATGATGAAATGGAGAAAGAAGAACTAAAACAGAGACTAGTTCATGAATTTGAACTAAAGTTGTTAGGAAGATTGAAGTATTTTCTTGAGATTGAAGTAGCCTACTCTAATAAGGGAATTTTCATATCTAAGCAAAAATGTATAATTGATTTGTTGGCAAAAATGGAAAAATTAGGTGTAGACCAGTAACAACTCCAATGGATCTTAATTACAAGTTATGTAAGGCTGAAAAAGAACAATAGACATTGTTCATTTAGTGAGTGTCATTAGTCAATTTATGCATGAACCAAAGGAATATCATTTTTAAGCAACTTATAAAATTTTACATTTCTTGAAGGGTAAGCTTGGAAAGGGAATACTATTCAAAAGAAATAAAAGATTAGCTCTTGAAGGCTATTATGATGTAGATTATATAGGTTCTCTTGTTGATAAAAGATCAACAACTATATATTGTACTTTTCTAAGTGGGAACTTAGTAATACGGAGAAGAAAAAATAGAATGTAGTGGCAAAATTATCGGCTAAATTAGAATTTAGGTCCACGGCACAAGGGCTATGTGAATTATTATAGCTAAAATTTATCTCAGATAATTTAAAGGTTAATTTGGAGGGACTCATGAAACTTTATTATAATAATAAGTCAGCAACAGAGATTGCACATTATCTTATTTCATTAAAGAAAAATTAGAAGAAGGTTTAATATACAAGTCATACATTTCATCTAAATAACAAGTGGGTAATAAGTTGATGAAACGACTTAATATCCCTAGGTTTTCATAATCTCATAACCTGATTGGAAATGGAGGATTTAGTCCTCAACTTGAGAGGAGTATTGAAATATGAGTGTAAATATTGTACATTTAATGTACTATAATTGTAGATTAATTAAATAATAAATGTAGATTTGTTTATTTTAAAAATTTATTCCTGATTTAGAGTTTTTTATTTAGAAATTTATTTTCTTTTATTAGGATTTAGTTTTTTTTCCTTTAAATACTCATGTATTGTTTTTTTAGTAAATCAAGATAAGTAATTCTATAATTATTGTTATCTTCAATACATTCAATTTGAGAAATGACCGAGTATTAGAGGTGTTTAAAATCGAACCGATCCAAAAAAAAAAAACCGAAAACTGATCCAAAAAACCGCAAACCGATTAAAACCGCAAGATTTTGGATCATTTGAGATTTTCTTTTTCAGAACCGTGCAGTTCGGTTCGATTTGTAATTTGGTATTTCAAAACTGAACCGAACCGAACCGAACCGCAATTATTAAATAATATTATATTTATTTTTAATTTTATTTTCCAAAGAAAAGCTACTGTTGTCTGTTACAACTTTCATTTTGTTAGAAGCATTTTAGGGTTCCTTACTTGAAACTCCCTTACTTTTATTTCATTATCTCATCATTAACTCTTATTCAAATCCATCTTCACCACACCATTTCACCCTCTATCTAATCATTCTTTTTATCCCAAGCGATAAGTTTTTTTTTATTTCATTCACTCATTAATATGTTTCCTTTCTTATTCTTTCCTCTTTCATTTTTCATATTTTGATTTTAATTCCACATCCCAAGCGATTTTCATTGAATAAAAATTCTATTATTTACCAATTTCATTTTAGGATTTAGGATTTAGGGTTCTCAGTTTCAGTTTAGGGTTTAGGATTCTTATTTCAATTAATTTCGTTTTTAGTAGGGTTATTATTTTTTTTAGTAATATTCATCTATTGCCGTCTCTATTTTGTTAAACACAATCTACTTTTTAGTTTTTGGATTTTATTTTCCTACTAAGATCATTTATAAACTAATACCGTAACCATATGAAATCTAGTTAATATTATATTTTTATTAGTTTATTATTTAAAAAGATAAAAATAGTCAATTATTAATAAAAAAAATAAAATTAAAAATTAAAAAAATAAATTGCAAAAACCGATCCAAACCAAACCGCTAAAATTGGTTTGGATTGGTTTAGATTTTTTTTTATTTCAAACCGAACCGCAAATAATTTTTATATTTGGTTCGGATATATTTTAGCGAAAAGCCGAACCAAGTCGCACCGCAAACACCCCTATCGAGTATATGGGTGGATAAAACCTATATGCTTTGTGTTGTAACTTTCTCTTCTATTTTGAATATCTATGTTTGCAAAAGTTTTGTTCCTTTTTTTACATTGGTAAATAACACATTTCGTATGACAAAAACGGTCATGTTAAGGCACAATTACAAGCAATTGCAAGACTTGGTCATGTTAGGGCACAATTACAAGCAATTGTAAGACTTGGGTTCTTATTTTTGTTGAAATATAAATGGTTTCTAGCTTGTAGAGTTTGTGATTAAGTCCATAGAGTTCAAATATTTTTAAATTCCTTAATCTAAACCACAATGACATTCTATTACACTTGGTAAAATAGAAGAACCTCTACGAAATTTCAAAATGACTATTGGGATATGTTCAATTAGGTTTAATGTCACTAGGGGTATGTTTGTATGAATTTCTTCATAAGACTTGTAGAAGAGAAAATTAAGAAAAAATAAAATAATATAAGTTTTTTTTTTATAAGTTAAAATTTGTTTATGAATAAATTAAAAATAAAAATTGGGGAAGTTATATGAAAAAACTTCTACAAATTAGTTTGCGCATAAAATAATTAGTTTATAAAAGTGGGGGTAATTTCAATTTTTCTTTCTATTTTTCTCTCCTAAAATTTCTTATAGAAAAGGTCGTCCGATCAGACCTAGATCCCTATTAGAATAATCACATATTACAATTTCTTGACAATCCTTAATGCTCTTTCCTGTGCCATGCATAGAAAAGATATATGAGAAGAAAAGTATACTACCTATTAAGAAAAACATGACAAAATATTGATTAAAGGTGTCATGTGAAAAAAAAGGTTACGATATATGAAGCCCAGATATGGAGATATGACAATTTTTTTTTTTTAAAATTAACTATATGTTTAGGATACATTAATAAAAAATTATTTATGGATTTAAATATATAGATTTCTATCATAAACAAAGTTTAAAGGCAAAGTAAATAGGTAGGGACAGGAAGATTAGTGTGAGGGAAGAATACTAATCCACTTCTTGTGCTTTTGCTTGCAATAGAATACACATAATGTAACAACAAAATAACGTGTTTGTTATTCATTTTTATCTTTTATGATTTTAAATTTTTTAAGTTAAAATATTAAAATTTTAAATTTAGAAATATAGAAAATGACTCAAACTGTATTGGAGCCGTATCTCAATACGACTTGTATATGGACAATATCAGTCTTGAACATGAGTATAAGATTGATAGAACACTTATACTTTTTTTCATTTTAGAGTATATGGACTTCATAAGTTATTGTAGTGCAGGCACCAATGAGGAGAGTAGATTGTATGCTTTTGAAATCTGACAATAGATTTAGGAAATTATATAATGGAATAAAGATGTTGTTGATAAGTATTTTTATGTCAAAGAAATTAGTTCAGTTCAAAGCATTTTTGGGAGGAAGTTAGAGTTAAAAGACTACAAAAGTCCTATTTTTATGCAAATCAGTGCAGACCAGTACATGTAAAGAAGAAAGTTAGAAAATCCTAATTTAAGTTGAAGATATTGAAGATTGTTCTTAGGCCCAAATCCGCTCAGTGGATTTGGGCTGCTTTGAGCAAATATCTCTATTTAAAGAACGAAAAAGTGCAGCCTTTAAAAACAACTTTCCACACACGACAAAAGGAGGCAACTGCTAGGGTTAGGGTTTTCCCTTGGAGAAGAGGCCCTACACTCCAGTGACGACATCTTTGGCTAGGGTTTCCTTCTTTTCAATCATGTTTGGGAAGCAGACCACCATGAGTTGCTGAGGTACTTTTGTATGGGGGGAGAATTCTTATTATAATTTCTGATTTTCTGATTCATTTATCCAACTCATTATTCTTAATTAAGGTTTTGTTTGTGTTCATATCGTTCTATCACTGAATTGGTATTTTTATGAAAACTTAATACATTTTCTGACTTCAACCCTAACCCCCAATTTTCTTAATTTTGGGAACGGAATTAGGGTAATTGGGTTTTACAAAATCCAATCATTACTGCTAAAATTTCAATTAATCTCTAAAGGAATTGAAAAGGTTGTGGGAATTCTTAGGGTTCCGATTAAGGAATTGATGGAAGCTATAATTTTATTTTGATAATTAAAAGGCTTGCATTAGATGTTTCAAGTTTTGAAGAGATTACAATAGAATTTGATCCTTATATGCTTTTATATATTTGTGCAACTTCGTAAGTGTTATAATATTTTATTCTTATTTGCATTACCAAAATCAAACCCTGAGAATTTTGTCAACCCATTAAACCATTGATTGCATAATTTTTCCAAATCCCGGAATTCGATACCTTCTATTCGGTACACTTGTCGAGAGTTTTTATTTGAAAACCATAACAGTTGTATGATTCATGTAAACATCCTCACTCAATATGAAAAGATTTTTTTTTATTGTAATTATTATTGCTTATTAACATGTTGCTGCATTATAAGAGCATGGTTTTAGTGTGGTGGTGATGATAGTTGTTGAGACAAAATCCTAACAAATCCCTTCTAGATTTCATAGTGTGGACTTATTAGATCATTGTTCTCTTGACTGATGCTAAATTATTGAACACTTACATTATTATTATTATTTCCTTTTTTTAAATGGAGTTTGTTAGTATACAATGGAACTTTCTAGCTACCCAAAATCAACTTTTGGTAGTACAACATAGACTAAATTCTTATTCATTTTCAAAATAATAAACAATTCTAATTATGGTATGGGTATCATGTACAAGTGTCCATCAATTGAGGAATTTATTGCATGTATATGACACTTGTAAATACAAATCTTTACTTTAGGGAAGGTTACAATTTTACACATTTGAAATCTAACATGCTCATTTGAAATTCAACATATTGTTGACCATTTTGTAGGCGTCAAATCCAAATTCGACTCGAAGAATCTAGCATAATTTATGATGGGTTTGAGGCCCAACCACCATGATTTGTTAACAGGAAAGCATATAAATTTTCAAGAGAAATGCCATCAGTTCTTCAATTGGAGCCACTTCCTGCGTTGGATGTCTTGATTGACATATTCCTAAATGATTCTCCTAGACTTCAGGATATTGCATTATACTTCTTTCCATTAGAGCATACTGATAGCTCATTTCTTACTTTTTATTTTCTTGACTTTTTTCATCTTCTTTTTGGTGTCAACCAGCTTGGTATTTGTCGTCTAAGCTACTTATCTTACATGTTCTCAATTAAATGTAGGTTCATAAAGAACCTGAATGACATATTGAAGTTTATGAATGTTGAGAAAGCAATGCTAAGAAGTTATATTAATGGAGTGGAGTTGTTAGTATTTACCTCAAATGAACTTGACTCAGACTCAAGGGGTATGAAAATTGTATCATTCTTTAGTTTCACTCTATCACTTTCTTAACACCTGATCTACACTTTCTTTCCATTCATGAATATTTGACATCAAAGTTCAGAGTGGAGAGTGCAAGTTCAAGATTTTAAATTTTTCTTTTGAAAATTGTATTTTCTTAAATTTGTTTTTCCTATTTGTCTACATGGCTTAATCAAAATTTTTTAACATCAACTAGTGTGCACAGGTGTTATGACTGATGTAAATGCAGGACATTTCCTGTGGGGAATCTTTCGCCAAACTAAAATTGATAAAGCTATGGTAAGAGTACCAACCATGGAGCTAGTTGATATGAACATTGATATGCTTGGAGGACGAGATTTGGTGGGAAGAATTGATCACATTGTGAATGATGAGTTCAAGAGTACCTCTCTCATGGGGTATGAGAGTAATCTAGATTTTCCACCTAGCTTTATGTCATTTACCCAAACTTTTATTTGCACTTTTATTTCTATTTTTCATTCAATATAAAATATTTAAATCTAACAATTCTAGAGATTTTTTCAACCAATTGTGTCTAATGAATGTAGTGACAGAAAAGAAAAACAAACACTTACTTAATACCACCTGAGCACTTATTTTTCAAGGGAAAGTTCCTAAAAATTATTGGAGAGAAATTGTCACTGCATATATGATAATCTCAAATATTCTAAAGAACAAAAGTTCACTTGAAATCCTAAACAATTTTTTTTCCCACTTTAAAGATATCAAATTGTTTCATTTTTAGATATTTAGCTGCATAACCTTTGTATATATCTATAACCAAAGTAGAGACAAACTTGATCCATGGTTGTTAGGTGTCTTTCTTGGTTCTTTATGAACTCAAAAAGGTTATTATGACCCTTTATCTAAAAAGTGTTATATCTCCATTGTTGTCACCTTCATTGAAACTAATTTTTTTGACCAATATTGGTTCCCACGAAGTTCTTTTAAAAGATTGTGATGACAACCTAACTTTTTTTTCTATCATATTCTCTAATTGAAACCTTTAAAAATAAATCTACAGTTAAGAAAATTAATTATGGGGCAGAATTAGAAGTTGAAATTGATAAAATCACTACTATTACAGTCAGAGATTCAACTCCAAGATTGAGTAATGTCTACACAAGAAGGAAAATCATTCCAGACATGTGACAAGTCCATTTATCAAATAAGTTCTGAACTTAAAACTACAGATAGAGTTGAACCAGAAAACGAGAACACTCTCAACTCTTCAAATGACTTTGATCTTCCAATAGCCATTAGAAAAGGTATTAGAAACTACACAAAATAATCTCTCCATCCTTTATCAAATTATGTTTCTTTAGATAAATTATCGGATAACCATAAAAAGTTAAAAACTTCATTGTTAGTTTGAATTCTATTGTTGTCCCTAACACTGTTACTGAAAGAATGGAGATATGCCATGAAAGTAGAGATATATGCATTGGAAAAAAATAGTACATGAGAAATTATCGACAAAACCCAAAGAAAAGAATATTGTTGATTACAAATGGATATATGCAGTAAAATATAAGGTTGATGGGTCTATTGAAAAGTACAAAGTGAAGTTAGTTGTTAAGGAATGCACCCAAACTTATGGAATAGACTACCAAGAGATTTCTGCACCAGTTGCTAAAATGAATATTGCAAGAATTATTTTGTCTTTAGTTGTCCACTTTGATTGAAAACTTCTACAATATGATATTAAAAATGTCTTTCTCCATGAGACCTAGAAGAAGAAATTTACATGAATATTCCACCTGGGTTTGAAGGAGATAGAAAAAATAAGGTGTGCAAACTGCAAAAATGCTCTTTATGGACGGAAACAATCCTTTAGAGCTTGGTGTGGAAGATTCATCAAAGTTATGAAGTGATTTGTATATAGGCAAAGTCAAAGAGATCACACTTTGTTTATTAAACATTCAAGGAAAGAGGGACTAACACAATCCTTCTAGTTTATGTTGATGATATCATAGTGACTGGAAATAATGAAAAGGAGAAGGAAGAACTGAAATTGGGACTAGTCCAGGAATTTGAATCAAAGGAGTTAGGAAGATTGAAGTATTTTCTTAAGATTGAAGTAGCCTACTCTAATTAAGGAATTTTCATATCTAAGAAAAAATATATAATTGATTTGTTGACAGAAATTGGAAAAATTAGGTGTAGACTAGTAAAACTCCAATGGATCCTAATTACAAGTTATGTAAGAATGAAAATGAACCAAGAGTAGACATTGCTCATTTAGTGAGTGTCATTAGTCAATTTATGCATGAACCAAAGGAATCTCATTTTTAAGCACCTTACAAAATTTTACATTTCTTGAAGGGTAAGCTTGGAAAGGAATACTATTAAAAAGAAATGAAAGTCTAACTCTTGAAGCCTATTATAATGTAGATTATATAGGTTCTCTTGTTGATAGAAGATCAACAACTGGATATTGTACTTTTTTAGGTGGGAACTTAGTAATATGGAGAAGAAGTTATATGGAGAAGAAAAAACAAAATGTGGTGGCAAGATCATCAACTAAATTAGAATTCAGGTCCATGGCACAAGGGCTATGTGAGTTATTATAGGTAAAATTTATTTAAATAATATAAAGGTTAATTTGGAGGGACCCATGAAATTCTATTATAATAATAAGTCAACAACAAAGATTGCACATAATCTCAATTCATTAAAGAAAAATAAGAAGAAGGTTTAATATACATGTCATACATTTCATCCAAACAACAAGTGGCTGATGAGTTTGAAACGACTTAACACCTCAGGTTTTCATAATCTCATAACCAAGTTTGGAATGAAGGATTTATTCCTCAACTTGAGAGGAGTATTGAAATATGCGTGTAAATATTGTACGTTTAAACTACTATAATTATAGATTGATTGAATAATAAATGTTGATTTTTTTATTTAAAAGATTTATTCCTAATTTATAATTTTTATTTAGAAATTTATTTTCTTTTATTAGGATTTAGTTTTTTTTATCCTTTAAATACTCATGTATTGTTTTTTTTTGGTAAATCAAGAAAATTAATTCTACAATTATTGTTCATTGCCTACACATTTTTTACAATCTTCAATACATTCAATTTCAGAAATGACCGAGTATATGGGTGGATAAAACCTATATACTTTTGTGTTATGACTTTCTCTTTTATTTTGAATATCTATGTCAGCAAAACAAGTTTTGTTCCTTTTCTTACATTGGTAAATAACACATTTCGTATGACAAAAACGACCATGTTAAGGCACAATTACATGCAATTGCAAGACTTGGCCATGTTAGGCCGCAATTGTAAGACTTGGATGCTTATTTTTGTTGAAATATAAATGGTTTCAAGTTTGTAAAGTTTGTGATTAAGTCTGTAGAATTCAAATATTTTAAAATTCCTTAATCTAAACCACAATGACATTCTATTATTCGTGGTAAAATATAGGAACCTCTATATGAAATTGCAAAATGACTATTGGGATATGTTCAATTAGGTTTAATATCATTAGGTGTATGTTCATATGAATTTCTTCATAAGAACTTGTAGAAGAGAAAAGTAAGAAAAAATAAAATAAAATAATTTTTTTTATAAGTTAAAATTTGTTTATGAATAAATTAAAAATAAAAATCGGGGAAGTTATATGAAAAAACTTTTACAAATTAGTTTGTGCATAAAATAATTTTAGTTTATAATAGAGAAGATAATTTATATTTTTCTTTCTAGTTTTTTCTCCTAAAATTTCTTATAGAAAAGGTCGTCCAATCGGACCTAAGTTCCTATTGGAATAATCACAAATTGTAATTTCTTGACAATCCTTAATGCTCTTCCCTATGCCATGTATAGAAAAGATATATGAGAAGAAAAATATACTACCTATTAAAAAAAAGATGACAAAATATTGATTAAAGGTCTTTTAAAGTTTTAGACATGTGAAAAAAAAGGTTACTATCTATGAAGCCTAGATATAGAGATATGACAATTTTTTTTTAAAATTAATTATATGTCTAACATACATTAATAAAAAATTATTTATGGATTTAAATATATAGATTTCTATTATAAACAAAGTTTAAATGCGAAGTAAATAGGTAGGGAGAGGAAGATTAGTGGGAGGGAAGAATACTAAACCACTTCTTGTGTTTTTGCTTGCAATAGAATATACATAATGTAACAAAAAATAATGTGTTTGTTATTCTTTTTTATCTTTTATGATTTTAAATTTTTTAAGTTAAAATATTAAAATTTTAAATTTATAAATATAGAAAATGACTCAAGCTGTATTGGAGGCATATCTCAATACGACTTGTATATGGATAATATCAGTCTTAAACACGAGTATAACACTAATAGAACAGTTATACTTTTTTTCATTTTAGAGTATCTAGACTTCATAAGTTATTGTAGGGGAAGCACTAATGAGGAGAGAAGATTGTATGCTTTTGAAATCTAAAAATAGATTTAGGAAATTATATAATGGAATAAAGATGTTGTGTGATTCATGTAAACATCCTCACTTAATATGAAAAGACTTTTTTTTTTATTGTAATTATTATTGCTTATTAACATGTTGCTGCATTATAAGAGCATGGTTCTGGTGTGGTGGTGATGATACTTGTTGAGACAATATCCTAGCAAATTCCTTCTAGATTTCATAGTGTGGACTTATTAGATCATTGTTCTCTTGACTGATGCTAAATTATTGTACACTTATATTATTATAATTATTTCCTTTTTTTTTTAAATGGAGTTTGTTAGTATACAATGGAACTTTCTGGTTACCCAAAATCAACTTCTATCAGTAGAACATAAGCTAAATACTTATTCATTTTTAAAACAAAAAACAATTATAATTATGGTGTCTTGGATCGAATCCTTGTTGTCAAAGCATTATATGAGAATAGAGGTTGGTATGGATATCATGTACAAGTGTCCATCAATTCAGGAATTTATTGCATGTATATGACACTTGTAAATGCAAATATCTAATTTGGGGAAGGTTATAGGTTTACACATTTGAAATCTAACATGCTCATCTGAAATGTAACATATTGTTGACCATTTTCTACGGGTCAACTCCAAATTCGACTAGAAGTACCTAGTATAATTTATGATAGGTTTGAGGCCCAACCACCATGTATTATTAACAACAAAGCATATAAATTTTCAAGAGAAATGCCATCACTTCTTCAATTGGAGCAACTTACTACTTTAGATGTCTTGACTAACATTCTAAGATGATTCTCCTAAACTTCAGGATATTGCATTATACTTCTTTCCGTTTGAGCATTCTGATAGGTCATTTCTTACTTTTTATTTTCTTTTTGGTGTCAACCAGCTTGGTATTTGTCGTATAAGCTACTTATCCTACATGTTCTCAACTAAATCTAGGTTCATAAAGAACCTGAATGACATATTCAAGTTTATGAATGTGGAGAAAGCAATCCTAAGAAGTTATATTAATGGAGTGGAGTTGTTAGTATTTACTTCAAATCAACTTGACGCAGACTGAAGGGATATGAAAATAGTTCCATTCTTTCATTGCACTCTGTCACTTTCTTAACCCCTAATCTACACTTTCTTTCTATTCATGAATATTTGACGTCCAAATTTAGAGTGGAAAGTGCAAGTTCAAGATATTAAATTTTTCTTTTGAAAATTGTCTTTTCTTGAATTTGTTTGTTGTAATTGCTTGCATGACTTAATCAACATTTGTTATTCTTGGCCACATTATCTAATATTTTTAATATTAGGTACAATTACCTTATAGATCATAACAATATAAGGGCCTAGTAAAACAATTAAGGTCGACAACAATTTTATGGTAACCAAGTTCAGAAATAGATATTCTTTTATGTATTCACAATCATGTTAAACGTGAATCATTTAGTATGTAAACAGTTTGACTATATTAAATTATTTTTATGATAATAAATAAAAATTTGTTCTTGTTGTTGTTGTCTCTTGGATTCAATCCTTGTTACAAAAGCATTATATGAGAAATAGAGGTTGCTATGGATATCATATACAAGTGTCGATCAATTGAGGAATTTATTCCATGTATATGACACTTGCAAATGCAATTTTTGTTATTGTTGTTGTTGTTGTTTATTGTTGTTCATTTTCAGAACAAAAAACAATTCTACTTATGGTCTCTTTGATTCAATCCTTGTTGAAAAAAATTATATGAGAATAGAGGTTGATATGGATATCATGTACAAGTGTCCATCAATTGAGGAATTTATTGCATGTATATGACACTTACAAATGCAAGTTGTTGTTGTTGTTCATTTTCAAAACAAAAATCAATTCTAATTATTGTCTCTTGGATTCAATCCCTGTTGCAAAAGCATTATATGAGAATAGAGGTTGCTATGGATATCATGTACAAGTGTCCATCAATTGAGGAATTTATTGCATGTATATGACACTTGCAAATGCAAATATTTTCTTAAGGGAAGCTTATAGTTTTACTCATTTGAAATCTAACGTATTGTTGACCATTTTGTAGGGGTCAAATCCAAATTCGACTAGAAGCATCTAGCATAATTTATGATGGGTTTGAGGCCCAACAACTATGTATTGTTAACAGCAAAGCATATAAATTTTCAACAGAAATGTCATCACTTCTTCAATTGGAGCAACTTCCTGCTTTAAATGTCTTGACTGACATTCCAAGATGATTCTCCTAAACTTCAGGATATTGCATTATATTTCTTTCCGTTGGAGCATTCTGATAGGTCATTTCTTACTTTTTATTTTCTTTTTGGTGTCAATCAACTTGGTATTTGTCGTCTAGGCTACTTATCCTACATGTTCTCAATTAAATGTAGGTTCATAAAGAACCTGAATGATATATTCAAGTTTATGAATGGGAGAAAGCAATGCTAAGAAGTTATATTAATGGAGTGGAGATGTTAGTATTTACTTCAAATCAACTTGACGCAGACTCAAGGGGTATGAAAACAGTTCCATTCTTTAATTCCACTCTGTCACTTTCTTAACCCCTAATCAACACTTTCTTTCTATTCATGAATATTTGACTTCAAAATTTAGAGTTTAGAGTGCAAGTTCAAGATATTAAATTTTTCTTTTGAATATTGTGTTTTCTTTAATTTGTTTGTTCTATTTGCTTGCATGGCTTAATCAACATTTTTTATTGTTGGCCACATTTTCTAATATTTACAATATCAGGTACAATTACCTTATATATCATAACAATATAAGGGCCTAGTAAAACATTTAAGGTCCACAACAATTTTATGGTAACCAAGTTTAAAAGCAAACAATCTTTTATGTCTTCACAATCATGTTAAATGTGGATCATTTAGTATTTAGACAGTTTGATAATATTAAATTATTTTTATGATAATAAATAAAAAGTTGTTGTTGTTGGCTCTTGGATTCAATCCTTGTTGCAAAAGCATTATATGAGAAATAGAGGTTGCTATGGATAGCATACACAAGTGTGGATTAATTGAGGAATTTATTGCATATATATGACACTTGCAAATTCAAGTTGTTGTTGTTGTTTGTTGTTGTTTATTTTTAAAACAAAAAACAATTCTAATTATGGTCTCTTGGATTCAATCTTTGTTGCAAAAGCATTCTATGAGAATAGAGGTAGATATGGATATCATGTAAAAGTGTTCATCAATTGAGGAATTTATTACATGTATTTGACACTTTCCAGTGCAAGTTGTTGTTGTTGTTGTTTGTTGTTGTTCATTTTCATAACAAAAATCAATTCTAATTATGATCTCTTGGATTCAATCCTTCTTGCAAAAGCATTATATGAGAATAGAGGTCGCTATAGATATAATGTACAAGTGTCCATCAATTGAGGAATTTATTGCATGTATATGACACTTGCAAATGCAAATATTTTCTTACGGGAAGCTTATAGTTTTACTTATCTGAAATCTAACATGTTGTTCATCATTTTGAAGGGATCAAATCCAAATTCGACTAGTAGCATCTAACATTATTTATGATGGGTTTGAGGCCTAACCACCATGTATTATTAACAAGAGCCACTTCCTACGTTGGACGTCTTGATTGACATATTCCTATATGATTCTCCTAGACTTCAGGATATTGCATTATACTTCTTTCCATCAGAGCATATTGATAGGTCATTTCGTACTTTTTTATTTTCTTTACCTTTTTCATTTTTTTATTAGTATCAGCTAACTTGGTATTTATCGTCTTAGCTACTTATCTTAGATGTTCTCAACTAAATGTAGTTTTATACAGAAACTAAATGACATATTCAATTTTATGAATGCGAAGAAAGCAATGCTAAGAAGTTATATTAATGATGTGGAGTTGTTAGTATTTACCTCAAATGAACTTGACTCAGACAGACTTAAGGGGTATGAAAATTGTTTCATTCTTTAGTTTCATTCTGTCACTTTCTTAACACCTGATCTACACTTTCTTTCCATTCATAAATATTTGATATCAAAGTTCAGAGTGGAGAGTGCAAGTTCAAGATATTATATTTTTCTATTGAAAATTGTGTTTTCTCGAATTTGTTTGTCCTATTTATATGCATGGCTTAATCAACATTTGTTAACATCAATTAGTGTCCACACGTGTTATGACTGATGTAAATGCAGGACAATTTCTGTGGGAAATCTTTCGCCAAACTAAAAATGATAAAACTATGGTAAGAGTACCTGCCATGGAGCTAGTTGATATGAAAATTGGTATGATTGAAGGAGAAGATTTGGTGGGAAGAATTGATCACATTGTGAAAGATGAGTTCAAGATTACCTCTCTAATGGAATATGAGAACAATCTAGATTTTCCACCAGTCTTTTAGCCATTTATACAAACTTCTTCATGAAAAATTTTTGCTCGCCACATTTTCTAATATTTGTATTATCAGGAACAATTACCTTATATATCATAACAAAATAAAGGCCTAGTAAAACAATTAAGGTCCACAACTATATTATGGTAACCAAGTTCGAAAGCAAACAATCTTTTATGTATCACAATCATGTTAAACGTAGATCATTTAGTATTTAGACTGTTTAATTATATTAAATTACTTTTATGATAATAAATAAAAACTTGTTGTTGTTGTTGATGTTGTTGTTGTTGTCGTCTCTTGGATTCAATCCTTATTGAAAAATCATTATTTGAGAAATATAGGTAGTTATAGATAACATGTACAAGTGTCGATCAATTCAGGAATTAATTGCATGTATATGAAACTTGAAAATGCAAGTTGTTGTGGTTGTTGTTTTTGTTTGTTGTTGCTCATTTTCAAAACAAAAAGCAAATCTAATTATGGTATCTTGGATTCAATCCGTGTTGCAAAGGCATTATATGAAAATAGAGGTTGCTATGGATATCATGTACAAGTGTCCATCAATTGAGGAATTTATTGCATGTATATGACACTTGAAAATGCAAATATTTTCTTAGGGGAAGCTTATAGTTTTACTCATCTAAAATCTAAAATGTTGTTGATCATTTTGAAGGGATCAAATCCAAATTTGACTAGCAGCATCTAACATAATTTATTATGGGTTTGAGGCCTTACCACCATGTATTATTAACAAGAGCCACTTCCTACATTGGACGTCTTGATTGACATATTCCTATATGATTCTCCTAGACTTCAGGATATTGCATTATACTTCTTTCCATCAGAGCATATTGATAGGTCATTTCGTACTTTTTTATTTTCTTTACCTTTTTCATTTTGTTATTGGTGTCAGCTAACTTTGTATTTATCGTCTTAGCTACTTATCTTAGATGTTCTCAACTAAATATTGTTTTATAAAGAAACTAAATGACATATTGATGTTTGTGAATGTGAAGAAAGCAATGCTAAGAAGTTATATTAATGGAGTGGAGTTGTTAGTATTTACCTCAAATGAACTTGACTCAGACTTAACGGGTATGAAAATTGTTTCATTCTTTAGTTTCACTCTGCCACTTTCTTAACACCTGATCTACACTTTCTTTCCATTCATAAATATTTGACATCAAAGTTCAAAGTGGAGAGTGCAAGTTCAAGATATTATATTTTCTATTGCAAATTGTGTTTTCTCGAATTTGTTTTTCCTATTTATATACATGGCTTAATCAACATTTGTTAACATCAACTAGTGTCCACACGTGTTACGACTGATGTAAATGCAGGACAATTTATGTGGGGAATCTTTCGCCAAACTAAAAATGATAAAACTATGGCAAGAGTACCTGCCATGGAATTAGTTGATATGAAAATTGATATGATTGAAGGACAAGATTCGGTGGGAAGAATTGATCACATTGTGAAAGATAAGTTCAAGATTACCTCTCTAATAGAATATGAGAACAATCTAGATTTTCCACCAGTCTTTTAGGCATTTATACAACCTTCTTCATGAAAAATTTTTGCTGGCCACATTTTCTAATATTTGTATTATCAGGAACAATTACCTTATATATCATAACAAAATAAACGCCTAGTAAAACAATTAAGGTCCACAACTATATTATGGTAACCAAGTTCGAAAGCAAACAATCTTTTATGTATCACAATCATGTTAAACGTAGATCGTTTAGTATTTAGACAGTTTAATTATATTAAATTATTTTTATGATAATAAATAAAGACTTGTTGTTGTTGTTGTTGTTGTTGTCATCTCTTGGATTCAATCCTTATTGAAAAATCATTATTTGAGAAATATAGGTTGTTATAGATAACATGTACAAGTGTCGATCAATTCAGGAATTAATTGCATGTATATGAAACTTGAAAATGCAAGTTGTTGTTGTTGTTTTTGTTTGTTGTTGCTCATTTTCAAAACAAAAAGCAAATCTAATTATGGTCTCTTGGATTCAATCCGTGTTGCAAAGGCATTATATGAGAATAGAGGTTGCTATGGATATCTTGTACAAGTGTCCATCAATTGAGGAATTTATTGCATGTATATGACACTTGAAAATGCAAATATTTTCTTAGGGGAAGCTTATAGTTTTACTCATCTGAAATCTAACATGTTGTTGATCATTTTGAAGGGATCAAATCCAAATTCGACTAGCAGCATCTAACATAATTTATGATGGGTTTTAGGCCTTACCACCATGTATTATTAACAAGAGCCACTTCCTACTTTGGACGTCTTGATTGACATATTCCTATATGATTCTCCTAGACTTCAGGTTATTGCATTATACTTCTTTCGATCAGAGCATACTGATAGGCCATTTCGTACTTTTTTATTTTCTTTATCGTTTTCATTTTCTTATTGGTGTCAGCTAACTTGGTATTTATCGTCTTAGCTACTTAACTTAGATGTTCTCAATTAAATGTAGTTTTATAAAGAAATTAAATGACATATTGAAGTTTATGAATGTGAAGAAAGCAATACTAAGAAGTTATACTAATGGAGTGGAGTTGTTAGTATTTACCTCAAATGAACTTGACTCAGACTTAAGGGGTATGAAAACTGTTTCATTCTTTAGTTTCACTCTACCACTTTCTTAACACCTGATCTACACTTTCTTTCCATTCATAAATATTTGACATAAAAGTTCAAAGTGGAGAGTGCAAGTTCAAGATATTATATTTTTCTCTTGAAAATTGTGTTTTCTCGAATTTGTTTGTCCTATTTATATGCATGGTTTAATCAACATTTGTTAACATCAACTAGTGTCCACATGTGTTATGACTGATGTAAATGCAGGACAATTCCTGTGGGGAATCTTTCGCCAAACTAAAAATGATAAAACTATGGTAAGAGTACCTACTATGGAGCTAGTTGATATGAAAATTGATATGATTGAAGGACAAGATTTGGTGGGAAGAATTGTTCACATTGTGAAAGATGAGGTCAAGATTACCTCTCTCATGGAGTATGAGAACAATTTAGATTTTCCATAAGGCTTTTAGCCATTTATCCAAACTTCTTCATGAAAAATTGTTGTTGGCCACATTTTCTAATATTTGTATTATCAGGTACAATTACCTTATATATCATAACAAAATAAAGGCCTAGAAAAAATATTAAGGTCCACAACTATATTATGGTGACCAAGTTCGAAAGCAAACAATCTTTTATGTCTCACAATCATGTTAAACGTGGATCATTTAGTATTTAGACAGTTTAATTATATTAAATTATTTTTATGATAATATTTAAAAACTTGTTGTTGTTGTTGTTGTCGTCTCTTGGATTCAATCCTTATTGAAAAATCATTATTTGAGAAATATAGGTTGTTATGGATAACATGTACAAGTGTCGATCAATTCAGGAATTAATTGCATGTATATGAAACTTGAAAATGCAAGTTGTTGTTGTTGTTGTTTTAGTTTGTTGTTGCTCATTTTCAAAACAAAAAGCAAATCTAATTATGGTCTCTTGGATTCAATCCGTGTTGCAAAAGCATTATATGAGAATAGAGGTTGCTATAGATATCATGTACAAGTGTCCATCAATTGAGGAATTTATTGCATGTATATAATACTTACAAATGCAAATATTTTCTTGGGGGAAGGTTATAGTTTTACTCATCTGAAATCTAACATGTTGTTGAATTTTTTGAAGGGATCAAATCCAAATTTGACTAACAGCATCTAACATGATTTATGATGGGTTTCAGGCATAACCAGCATGTATTGTTAATAGGAAAGCATATAAATTTTCAAGAGAAATGCCATTAGTTCTTCAATTGGAGCCCCTTCCTATGTTGCATGTCTTGACTAACATATTCCTAGATGAGTCTCCTAGACTTCAGGATATTGCATTATACTTCTTTCCATCAGAGCATACTGATAGGTCATTTCATACTTTTTATTTTCTTGACTATTTTCATTTTCTTTTTGGTGTCAGTGAGCTTGGTATTTGTCGCCTAAACTACTTATGTTACATGTTCTCAATTAAATGCAGGTTCATAAAGAACATGAATGACATATTGAAGTTTATGAATGTGAAAAAAGCAATGCTAAGAAGTTATATTAATGGAGTGGAGTTGTTAGTATTTACCTCAAATGAACTTGACTTAGACTCAGGGGGTATGAAAATTGTTTCATTCTTTAGTGTCACTCTGCCACTTTCTTAACACCTTATCTACTTTTTCTTTCCATTCATGAATATTTGACATAAAAGTTCAGAGTGGAGAGTGCAAGTTCAAGATATTATATTTTTCTCTTGAAAATTTTGTTTTCTTGAATTTGTTTGTCCTATTTATCTGCATGGCTTAATCAACATTTGTTAATATCAACTAGTGTCCACAGGTTTTATAACTAATGTAAATGCAGAACATTTTCTGTGGAGAATCTTTCGCCAAAATAAAATTGATAAAGCTATTGAATAAGTACCTACAAAGGAGCTAGTTTATATGGACATTGATATGATTGGAGGACAAGATTTGGTGGGAAGAATAGACCACATTGTGAAAGATGAGTCCAAGAGTACCTCTCTCATGGAGTATGAGAATAATCTAGATTTTCCACAAGGCTTTAAGTCATTTACCCAAACTTCTTCATAAAAAATTATTGTTCACCACATTTTCTAATATTTGTAATATCTGATACAATTACCTTATATATCATAACAATATAAGGGTCTAGTAAAACAATTAAGGTCCACAACTATATTATGGTAACCAAGTTCAAAAGCAGACAATATTTTATGACTTGACAATCATGGTAAACATGAATCATTTAGTATTTAGACAGTTTAATTATATTAAATTATTTTCCTCTCATTCTCTTTCCACTCTTCGGGCAATTAAAGGATTTTCCTCCTTGAAGGTTTTTCTTCTCTTCTCTTTCTTTTCCCCTTTCAAGCACTGCCTTCTACTTTTCTTTTCCTTGTTTAGTAATGAAGTTACATAAACATCATTTAGGAGTTCACGATAGAATGAGTTACTTGTTGAAGTTACATAAACATCTTTAATGGATTAGTCTTTTGTTGGGTTTAATTACACTTATTGTTATTCTTATTGTGAGTGCCCTATCGAGATTAATGTGAGGGGGTGTCTATAGCTTATCTTAAATGCGAGCAGATATGAGCATGTGTTAAAGATCCCCCTAAAAATGAGGTCAAAGATATATAAGAGAAAGATATATAAGAGAGTGAAAAGCCGATTTTGTAGAGATGAATTAGATAACAAATTTATATTTTTTAATCCTACCCTAACTCCTATGGATTAAAGTAGCTAACTTAAGTTTAAGTTAAAGCAAAACCAACTCAAATCTTCCATGTACAAAACTGAGCTTCTGAAGAAAATTTTAGGGTAAAAATATACTTTTGAGAATAACCAAACACACTTTTGAGAATAACCAAACACTTCATGAGAATGAGTTTACTTATTGAAATGAGTTTGTATTATCCCAAACTGAAAACTAAACATTCTTAATTGTTTGACAAATATTGCACCATACTAATTTACTGAATTGTTCGTAAAATATTGCACCATTTCTCTTGTGAGAGACGATGCCGATGGGAGTTTGTAAGAAAATTTGACATTTTAGGGGATGGAAATTTAGTGTATTATGACCGGTAGACTTGTAACCTGTTTAATGTTTTGAATGCATGTTGAAGTTTTATTGGAGTTTTACTTGACTTTCTCTATTAAAAGTAATGTTTTTTTGTATTGTCTTATTTTATCTATGCCTGAGCAAGTGACCAGGAAGCTCTGAAAAAATTATTTGCTGAAAATGACTAGTCTGAAGAAAAGGTGATAAGTCAATTTGATTATGTTTCTCTTTTAATTTTTATTTTTATTCTGTATCTTATTGTTTTAACTTGTCTGTAGTAGTAGTATCATGAATAAAAAAATTTATTCTGAATTTTTTCCTATTTTAATCACTCTATCTGGTTGTGTTTTGCACTTCTTTAATAGGTCAGAAAGCATCAGAAGATGTACAAAATGAACTGCAAGAGATTGAGGAACATGATTCAAAGAGAAGAAAGGTAAGCTCACACACCATGAAGAGACTATGGAGTATCAAAGACTAAACGTTAAATAAAAATATTTTGTTTCTTAAAAAGAGAGTGGAGTGTGGTTACATGCTTCAGGTTAAGAAGGTTTTCAAATTTTTTGGCTAACATAGTGTGTTTAGTATTTCCTGCTTGGGGTGTGATATGTAATATGCTGTCCATTATCTTTGTTTAGCCATTCTAGATCTCTTGATCTTGAATAATGATACAGTAACAAATATTAGAACTGTGGATTTAACGGAGAAATATATTTCGGAGTTTCTTTCTGTAATTATATAAAAATAAGAATGTTTCTTGAGATTCTTAATTTTGCCTGCCAAAAATGTAAACAATTGAACTTAAAGCCATTGAGTGTAGGTTTAGGTTCTTTTCCAGGATTTATTTATGGTGGTCCATGAAGGAAAAATGGACCAGTGGCCCAAGTTGTTAGAATGTAAGCTATATTATTAGTTTAATGAATAGCTGGGATGTGGAATTTGTAACTTGAAATCATGGCTTAACTTAATGATATATATTAATTGCTCTCTCTGATTGTGTTTTGCACTTCTTTAATAGGTTAGTAAAGCAACAGAAGATGGACAAAATGATCTGCAAGAGACTGAGGAACTTGATTCAAAGAGAATAAAGGTAAACATACACACCCCGAAAGAGATTGTGGAGTAACAAATACTAAAAGTTAGTTAAAAGTATTTTGTATCTTAAAATGAAGGAGTGGAGGGTGGTTTCATGCTTCATGTTAAGAGGCTTTCAAATTTTTGCCTAACATAGTGTATTTAGTTAGTATTTCCTGCTTGGGGTGTGATATGGTAATTTTGAGTCCATTATCTTTTATATGACATTCTAGATCTCTTGATCTTGAAAAAAGATACAATAAAAATATTAGAATTGTGGATTTGATGAAGAAATATGTTTCAGAGTTTCTTTTTGTAATTATATGAAAATAAGAGTGTCTCTTGATATTCTTAAGTATGCTTGCAAAAAATGCAAACAGTTGCACCTAAAGCCATTGAGTGTAGGGTATTTTCCAAGATTTATTTATGGTGGTCCATGAAGGAAAAATGGTCTATTGGCCAAGTTGTTACATTCGTAAGCTATATTAGTTGAATGAATAACTGGGATGTGGAACTTGTAACTTGAAATAATTGCATAAGTTATTAATATATATAATTGCATTAGTTGTTTTTATGAACTTTGATTCTGAGATCAATCAAACTACTTGTCCTTTCCTATTTCTAAGGTTGTTGGTATTGAGAAGCCCACATCGCCTGCCTTAAATTATTGGTACATCTTACATATCTATAGGGCAATTTTGCTTAATGCTAATTGTTTTTAAGATGAAATCTTAGTGCCTATAGTTCATCTTGGTCAATTGTCTATTTTGATAGCCTGGCTGTATCAGAAGCATGTGTGGAGGAGAGTGTTGGGAGTTCTTTCATTGCTTGCCTCAATTCTTGGAGTGCAACTTATATTTTTATTGGACAACTTTCCTTGATGTTAATTGATTTTAAGATGAAATCTAACATAGGAACCACATCACTTGTCTCAATTTTTCTAGTGTGGTTTATGTATTTATTGGACAATTTTATTTAATGACAATGGTTTTAAGATGAAATATAATATGGTATCAGAGTGTATAGATCATCTTAATAAATTATCTATTTTGATAGGCTTGCTTGTTTCAGTAGGAATTTTTGTAGGGGGAGTATTGGAAAGTCTCACATCATCTGTTTCGGTTCTTGGAGTGGAGCTTATATATCTATTGGGCATATTCTCTTTATGCTAATTGGTTTTGAGATGAAATCTAACAATCAACTCACTTGACAATATGGTTGTGTGAGGAAGCCAATTGATTTCCATCTTATCAAGTCATTCCTCAATATCATGGATTTGGTGGAATTGAAATCCACATTAGTGATTCTTCTCTTCGGAGTTTGGATGTCCATTCCCCCTTTTGAACTTGTGTATTAGTGAACCAACCACCCCCAAACCATGATGTTCACCGGCTACATTCTACTCTGGTGACCCAAGTATAGTAATATTCAGATTGCTTATTTAATATCCATCAAGTAATCAATTGCCTCTTAGCATATGATGCCTAACCAATGTTATTGGCTCATTTTGTGCACATTCTATAACGAGTTGCTCTATAACAATCAGCTGTCATGACTTATTGTTTATAATTCAAATTGAGCACCTCTTATAGGTCTAGTATCAGATTTTAATTCTGATCATGAAAATAATATTCAGCAGACAAGCAGAAAGTATGAATACATCTGTATGGGATATTCTGTATCTTGTCCATTTTAAAAGCAATTAACTGGGACTTTGTAAGTGCTGAAAACGATCTGGGGTTGACAAGTTTTTGGAATTGTTGCTCGCTTGTTTGATGTGATTGTCTTCACTGTGCTTTAGAAGAGAGCAAAAAATAATGGTGTTAGAGAGGCTTCTAGTTTCTGTAGAATAAGTAATCAAGTACTAATTTGTAACTTTAAAACATTCTTAATAAATAGTTAAATATTAAATAATAGTTACCTGCTATATACATCAGGATAATAATACAAGTATCTCACATGTGATCCTAAATTTACTGGGATCACTACCTTATTATCCTGTTTTTCAATTCTTATTTTCTCCTTGAAATGCCTTATCTCTGCTAAGACCGTATTGTCAATTCTCTTTATTATTCATGTTTATTGCTTGCAGTTGAGGACATCCGATGCTAAAGCTGTGGTGAGCATTAAATTTTCAGTTTCTGATGTCCAGAGCAAATACAAGGTAAGATTATATTCTTTTCTGTTTGATTTTGTGATGGCTCTAATGTTGGATAGTTAAACTTTTTAACATTGTTATGCTTACAATTTTCTTTACTATTTTGATCTATTTTAACGTCTTTTGCTCATCTCCTGTTTGATCAAATTATTTCCTGATTCAGGATGCTACCCTTCTACCAAAATGGAAGGCACTCCAAACAGTCATATTTCTTGAACGGGTGAGATCAATAGTCTATCTTAATTTCGATATGATTGTTTGGTTAGACTGTAGACGAGTATAACCTTGTGCAAGATAATGCATTCTGATAAGCATACTTTTACATGTTCCCCATGTTCAATGTTCTCATCATTTACAGGATGATGGTCTGCGTGATTCAAGTAAAATTGCTGCATTTGATTTTGATGGATGCCTTGCAAAAACAGACGTGAGGAGGTATTTCTTCACAGGAAGTCATGACTTTGTGATTAATAATGCTGTTGGTTTTTGTGGTGCTATGGATTGGATATATTTTATCAAAATTATTCTTTCAAATTGATATTATTATTGCTGTAGTTGATGTTATCACTTGCTAAACATAATAAGTTTCTGATTAAGAAATTTATCCTTTTCTATTAGAGTGGGTGAAAATGCTTGGGAACTCATGCATTCATCAATTCCTGATAAACTACAATGATGGCTACAAATTGGTGTGTACCCTTTTTTCGTGAAAGATAATTGATATTTACTATCAATATTTAGCAGACTTTGGATCTTCTTCATGAAACCTTATATGTTGCGTGCTCTTTTGTTTTTGTTTACTACAGGTAATTTTCACCAATGAATCCAATATTGAACGTTGGAAGAATAAGAGGCAAGTGGCTGTGGACTCAAAAATTGGACGTCTAAATAATTTTATTGAGAAAGTGAAGGTTCCAGTTCAGGTGATTTTTTTGCTACAATAGATGTATATACTGTTATCAACAATTAAATTATGTATTATTTGTTTTGCTAGTTGAGTTATAATACAACTTTCATACTCTTCTTCAGTTGCAGTGTTTTTCATTTCTGGACTTAAGTTACTTGATTGAGAATGTTCTTACTAGTGAAACAAGTGAGGTGATGTTAAAATCAGAGTGTTTTCCATTTCTGGACATGATTACTTGATTGAGGTTGATTTTACAAGTGAAACAGAAGCAAGGTGATGTTGAAATCATAGATGCTGTCTTTTGAGCATTAAATATTGGTGTTTTCTTCTTTTTCCACTGGTAGGAATAGGCAATCAGGTTTATGACCGATGTCACTACTATTTAGAGTATGAATGTATGGTTGATTTGCTGAAAAATAAGAGAAAGCACACTGAGAAAAAGACCTATAACCTCCGTCACTTCATTACCACTGCTGTCTTTGATAATGTAATTAACTTCCTACACCAGTATTATGATCCTTCTTCGTGAAATTTTATTCTAATTTAGTTTGTTTAGTGTTATTTGAAGTGAAACATTTTTACTAGGTAATTCATTCTTTCTTTCTGTTATTACTAATTTCTTTATTTTTTTTTTCGCTTCTTTTCAGTTCATCCTCCAACAGTCGGTTACAGAGTTTTTCCTCCACTTTTATGGTGATATAGTTTTAAATTAAAGTGGTTATCCAGAAGGAAGATAAAGTGGTATCTTTGACATTTTTACTTCCTTTTTACTGTTTTCCGTATCAATCAATTTAAATGAGTCCCAATCATGTGCATGCTGAATCCAATCTTCCTCTTAGTAATATGCATTTCCTTTGATAATACCGTTGAAGAAGTGGTTCCTTGGCCTGGAATTCTCCCGTTATCTGCCCAATAACCAGCTGGGAATCTGTGAAACATTTTAAGTTATATACCCCCAAATCTACTGTCAGATCTAAACCTGCCACCAGGGCCTCGTATTCGGCCTGGTTATTTGAGGCCTTGAATTGCAACACTAAGGATTGTTCGATCAACATGCCGGATGGCCCTTCCAATACTATGCCGGCTCCACTTCCTCTTTTGTTGGATGAGCCATCCACGAATAGCTTCCATTCCGGCATGGTGTCGGGTTCCGGCTGTAGGTCCCTTGCGAAATCAGCGAGACATTGTGCTCGAATGGGTTCTCTTTTGTCGAACACTATGTCAAACTCCAATAGTTCAATCGTCCATGCTACCATTCGCCCTAACAACTCTGGTTTTCGGAGTATCTTAGCAATGGGGTAGTTAGTTTTTATAACTACCCTATGGCTTTGGAAATATTGTCGCAGCCGCCTTACTGCCACTATAAGAGCGAGGGCCACCTTCTCCAGAAACCGGTATCGTGTTTCGGCATCCTGAAGAACTCGGCTAACGTAGTAAATTGGGCGAACTTCCTCATTCTGCTCCTGAGCTAATACCGAACTTATGCCATTGTTTGATACCGATAAGTAAAGTATCAACTCCTTCCCGGCTGTCGGTCGTTGGAGAATTGGTGGGGATGTAAGAAATTTCTTCAGACCGTGAAAGCTCTCTTCACATGCTTCATCCCATCTGAAAGCCGATGACTTTTTCAACAAGCGGATAATTGGTCTGGTCTTCTCGACTAGGGCTGGTGTAAAACGAGACAATGCTGTTAGCTGCCCTATTAGTTGCTGCACTTCTTTGACATTGGAAGGACTTCGTAAGCCAGTTATGGCCTGACACTTGTTAGGGTTGGCTTCGATGCCCCTGTTGGTTATCATGAACCCTAAGAATTTCCCTCCTTGGACTCCGAATACACATTTCTTGGGGTTTAACCTTATACTATACTTCCGCAATACCGAGAATATTTCGGCTAGATCATCCAGATGTCCCTAGCTGGAACTTGACTTCACCACCATGTCATCCACGTATACTTCCATGTTACGGCTGATCTGCTGCCGAAACATTTTATCCATTAATCTCTGATAGGTAGCTCCTGCATTCTTGAGGCCGAAGGGCATGACTTCATAAAAGTAATTTGCTTCCTCTTTTATGAAAGTTGTCTTGCTAGCGTCAGCCGGGTACATTATTATTTGATTGTAGCCCGAATAAGCGTCTAGAAAACTGAGCACCTGGTGACCAGAGGAGCCGTCAACTAACCAGTTTATGTTCGGCAGGGAGTAAGTGTCCTTTGGGCAAGCTTTGTTCAGATTTGTATAGTCGGTGCACATTCGCCATTTGTTGTTGGATTTTTTGACAAGGACCACATTTGCAAGCCAAGTAGTATACTTGGCTTTGCGAATGAAGTCCGCATCCAGCAGCTTACTCACTTCTTCCTTCACGACCTGTCGCCTTTCCTCCCCCATCTTCCTCTTCTTCTGGGAAACCGGCTTGGCTTCTCGATATATCGATAACTTGTGAGTGATCACCTTTGGATCTATCCCCGGCATGTTATCGGCTGACCAGGCAAATAAGTCAGCATTTTGCTTCGAGAGTTGTACCACCTTGGCTAGTTCTTCCTCCTGCATTAGAGAACTCACATACGTTTCCTGGTCGTCTCCCTGTATTATGACTGGCATGGTTTCTTCTTCCGGTTCTACTCGACATCCGTCTTCTATTCGGGGATCTATTTTAGAAAGGGCCACTATAGCTCTTTTCGTTGATATCTCTTTAGACGGCTCCCGTTCCGGTGTCTCCCTTAAGCTGGTCACATAACACTCTCTTGCTGCTTTCTGGTTGCCATAAAGTGTTATGATCGAACTGTCGAGTGCTGGGAACTTCATGGCTAAATGTGGGGTAGAGATTATCGCTCCAATCTGATTAAGTGAAGGTCGGCCGAGAAGCATGTTGTATGAAGATGAGGCCTCAATAACCAAATACCTCACCATCACAATCCGGTATTGTCGGCCCCCTTCCCCGAACTTAGTATACAGGTCGATATAACCCTTAACATCCACCATTTTATTTGAGAAACCCACAATCTGATCGATGTAAGGGCGCAAGGCCGACTCGGAGAACTTCATCCTTTGAAACGTATGCCAATACAATATATCGACCAAATAAAGAACTTCAAAGGGGGATAAGTACAGTATTGCTTTAATTAATATAACCTAAACTTGTATTTGTTTACATTACTCGACAAAAAATGTTTCAGTAATTAATATATCAAATAAGTTTCCTACATATTATTTGCACTAGCAAAGTAAAGTATTCATATATGTGTGCATTTTAGTGTAGTGGAAATACAGCTTTCTACTCCAAAGTAAAATATGTCAGTTCAATAAATTCAGCAAATTTGTCAAATAAACAATCTATATAAATATTATTTTATATAAAATTAATCATCGCTATCAATATTAGTACAATCTAAAACTATCTAAAGAATGTTGGTATTGTGCATCCGACCAACCCAGAACAAAAATAAAATTCTTATTTCTTACATTTCCATAATTTTCACTTACACTTATTTTTTTGGAAATTAGATGAGGTAAAATATATAGGTTCCAGAATAACATTTTTGGATTCTAGAATGTTGTAAAGAAAATATAAATTCTGAAATGAGTATAATCTACAATTAATTACAAAAAGTTAAGCTCCAAATTAAACAATCGAGAATATATAAAAATTATTCAATTAACAATCCAGACTAAACAATCTATTCCTTTCATGCTACAAATTTTTTGCGCCATATTCCTGAAGCATTATAATAAACAGCAATCTATGTATACGTACTCATGCACGAATAAAAAAATATTTACTTTCTTCCCTAACCAATGCACATACCTATTCTGCCTGGCAGTTCCTGATCGTTTGTTGTGCGATCTGAATTTTCATATGGGACGTCAGGGGCGGAACCAGAGTACCATCACCCCGAACATTTTAAATTTTGTTTATTATTATATAAAATTATAATTAAATTATGAAATATATTATCTTTAACTTTTTTTAATATTTTAAATTTTTTTTATTATTATATAAAATTATAATTAAATTATAAAATATATTATCTCATAATATAGTATAAAAATATTATATATAAATCTAAATAATATATCTTTAATTAAAAATAATTAAATATATAATCTTATACATAAAAAAAAAATATTTTATTTATTATTAAAAAAATAAATTTTTATATTTGTACTATATATCATTTTAACAAATATCATCAATTAAAAAAATCAAAAAATCTCAAAATAATCTTTTATTTTATATTATATATATATATATATATATATTAGAAAATTGTAAAGTATTAAAAATTAAAAGTTAAGAAATTCAAAATCAAATTTAAAATAATTAAATATATAATCTTATATATAAGAGAAAATATTTTATCTATTATTAAAAAGATAAGTTTTTATATTTGTACTATATATCATTTTAACAAATATCATCAATTAAAAAAAATAAAAAGATATCAAAGTAATCTTTTATTTTATATTATATATATATATATATTAGAAAATTATAGAGTATTAGAAACTAAAAATTAAGAAATTCAAAATCAAATTTAAAATAATCAAATATATAATCTTATATATAAGAGAAAATATTTTATCTATTATTAAAAAGATAAGTTTTTATATATGTATTATATATATTTTAACAAATATCATCAATTAAAAAAAATAAAAAAATATCAAAATAATCTTTTATATATATATATATTAGAAAATAGTAGAGTATTAGAAACTAAAAGTTAAGAAATTTGTAGTTATATATTTTTATATAAAATAACAGTTGGTTAAAATTTATTTACATTATTATTTTATCTATATAATAATTAACAACAAAATTTATGTATTGATGGTGTAAATTTGTTTTATATATTTGATTTAATAAAAAATTGTTATATTTAATAATTTGTTAATTTTTATAATAATTATTTGAAAAAACATGCGAAGATATGATTTGTATGTAGCTATCTAATGGGTAATAATGTCTTATCATGAAATAATAATATTAGAATTTGGTGAAGAAGTTTTTGGTTAATTTATGTGTAGGAAAATGAAGTAAACATAAACTAAAGACAAGTGTAATGGTGAGATATGGTGGATGAGAAAAGCAGAAGTGAAAAAGAGATTGAGTTGATAATGAGAGTAGTAGATCCGGTAGTAAGGTGCAGAAACACTTGGAAGGGTTTGGGTGTGTTGTTGTGGCTGAAATTTAGGGCAAGAGGGTGCTAGTGAGAGATTATAATAGTAGGCACTGAGGGAGATGAAAAGGAGACATACACTTTTGGTTACAAATGGATTGTTGTCGGTGGAAGAGCTAGCATAGTTTGTGAATGAGTGTGAATATCATATCATAAGACCTAATCACATGCCTACTTTAATTTAATTTTTTTTACTTTGTTGACTGATGTGTAGTTTGTTTTTTAACTTGGAAGCAGAATATAGAAACACTCTTATTTATCCTTTTTTTTCCACAATAAATATTGGGTGATGATCATTAAGATTTTTTTTTATATTTTGATTGGTTGTTTATTGTATTACCCGTCATATTTACAACATCATTTTAAAGTAATGTAAAAGGTATAAATATAGATGAACCCAAAAATAATTTGAATTTTAGAAGGAAATTTAATACACTTTTTTATTTATTTATTTATTTATCTTACTGTAACTAAAATAGTTTCGAATTTTTTTTTTTTTTTTTTTATCTTACAAATTCTTATATCTTCGTATATAACGAAGATGACTTTGTGCAAGTAAAATAGTTTCAAATTTTAGAATACATATGAATAATTAATATTTTTCTTACAAGTTCGTGCATTCTTCTTACAGAATATGGATAATTTGTCGATGAATCGAACATAAATTTATGATAGGTGTTCTAGAGGAAAAAGTGTTTTAAAAGAATAATTTATGATAGGAGTTGAAGAATTTATAAGCAAAGATTTAGAACAAGACTCTTATCACATTGATGGGGGAATTAGATGTCCTTGTATTAAATGTGACCGTACAAAGATTTTGAACGACGGAATTGTGAGAGTTCACCTCTACAGAAATGATTTCAAGCAAAATTATTTTATTTGGACCGATCATGTGTAACAAATTTCTCAATTTCATTTGAATAATGTTGATAATGACATGAGATTCGGGATCAATGATATAGATTATGTATTAGATTCCATATTTGTATCAATGGAAGACATGATATTTAATGCTCTTAGGCAACTACAAGAAAATTTAGTATTATCTATGGATATTTATCTACGAATTTTAGATAGTAGGTAATTTTGTATTTATATACAGATATGTGCGTATATAATACATTCATGTCCGTATATAAATAAATACATACGAATTTTTAGTCTATAGATAATTTAAGTAATTTGGTAGGTAATTTTAGAAACAAAAATCAAAACAAAAGTATAAAAAAATCTCTAAAATCCTAGACCGAACCGACAAGTTCAAAAGACCAAGAACTGATCGTAGCTCGGTCACAGGGACTCCTCACTTTTCTATTGTCTGAACCTTCTACTTGTCCATCCTAATCTGGACATCCCTTATCCTAATGCCCTAGGAACAAGACTGATCCCCTGGGAGTCACTTCTTTCCCTTTGCTTCCTAAGCCCCAGATTCCCGTCTAAAGAAAGCGTAATTCGACTTCGAGTCATAGTTAGTGGGCATCCACTCATCTTTCTGTTAGAAAAAAGATTTCCCTCTCTGTTCCTTGTTTTCTCACTATGCTAATTTAACATAAAAATACCTCAATACACATAATTATTCAATCAATTATAATTAATTTTTCTTAATTAACTTTCCTTATCTTTAAAGGATCTCAAAACAAAATTCTATTATGATAGAATTAATTTACTCTTCACGCTCTTTTTTCCAGTGTTCTCAAATTTTCAAAAGATATAAGAATTAAAGGAGAATTCTTAGAAAAAATTGAGAGAAATTTAAGAAAAAGAAAATTAAGATTTTTTAAAAATAAGAATAAAAATAAATGGATTAGAATTAAATAAATTACTTATAATCTCTCCCTTTTTTAACTAGATGGGCTTAAAATTTATCTAAAACTGCACCCTCATATAATAACATAGAAAAAATACTAATTAATTAATTAGATGCTATTTTCAATTCTGAAATATGTTCTTTTAGAACTGCTACTTTTGAAACTTCTTAGGCAAAATAATTGTTTTACTTCATTGAATAAAATAATAAACAAACTTAAAGAAAATTTAGAAGACTAAATATCAATGTGACCAGTAAAATACGAAATGTTTTCCCAATAAATCATTTTCAAAAAAGCTTTAACCAATAACAAAAGTATTACTACTCGACTGTGAATGTTTGTGAGAATTCAATTTCAGAGGATACGATGGATTGACTAGAATTCGGATTCAGGGAGCTTCCGTGTGTTTATTTATTTTGTAAAAGTTATAAATTCATAAGTTAATTTTAAATGCTAAAATATTTATAGTAAAATATATTAACAAAAAAAAATTAGGTTGTATTAAAATAATATGATATTAATAATTTTTTATTAAGTTTTTAATAATTATTGTTAAGTTATATTTATGTAAATAAGAAAATAAAATATCATTTAATATTAATAATGATTTTTTAATTTATATTATAGTTAATAAATGTAATACTAAAAAATTATAATTAAGATGAAATTATCTAATTTTGCAAAGTGAAGATCTTTTTAATGAGTCGTATAAATAGAAAAAATAAATATTTTATTTTTTATTATTTTAAAAATTATCTCCTTAATTTTTTTTTAAATTCTTTAACTTTTTTTTAAATTATTTTTTTGTTTTTTTTTTTAAGATTAAGAAGTATTAGATAAAAATTATAATAAATAAAAAATATATCTATTTTACATCAATAATATTCTATTTATACTTTATTAATAATTCTAAAATATTATAAAATATTAAATTTCTAAATGCATAGAATATTTAATTATGTATGTAAGGCTTATCACTTAAAAATAAAAAGTCTTTATAAAAATTATAATAAAATTTATTCTCATTCAAGTAAAACTTAAAGTTAGTGTTTAATTTTGACCTACGTTACCATTTACTCTCATGTCAAGTCATGATCATCGTAATATAAACAAAATCACAAATACCAACAATAAGGATAAATTAATGTAAATAAAATTTATCAAAATAATAATAATAAAGTACTTAAATAAATATAATAAAGTAATTCAGTCACATATACCCATCACACATATTTTTTTACATGCACCTAAAGTAGTAAATAGACTCTTCTGTAAAATTATATGGAGTCCTTAATCTTAGATGCTAACACCTACTCATGCCTACTGGTTACCGAGCCATAGACATAAATCCTTAGGAGTCTTCTTCACCTCAGAATTAGTAATTCCTTCAAAGTCTTTTTCACCTCAGGATTATACGTTTATCCCCATTTTGGCAATGCACGTCAAGGTAATTCCCACACACACATATCAAAGAACTGATGGCTCATCCCACCCAGTGATAAATGCAGTTGAAACCTCCATTGACTTCCATCACATGATACCCCTATCTATGTGACTAGAATATCATTGAAGTCTGGATACCTTACACCAAATAGTATTTCGTGGTAACTATCTGACTTACACACAAACAACACATAACCATTCATACAATCCAATCTCACAAACACATAATATAATTCACAGTCCATCACAATCTCATAGACACATTTTCATCTTAGGCACACAATCATCTCATTAGCATTATTGCCATCATAAATCCATTGGCACCATTGCCATCACAATTCTCCAAATCTTGTGACCTCAGTCACAATTCACAAGCATAATTCACGTCATCATCATCAATCTCATTTCATAATCCATCAGAAATCATAATACATAAATCTCAATATTTCAGCATAACACAACTTCACATTATATTCCACAATTTTCACAATTATATAGAATTCACAATTCAATAGTCAATAAATTTCATATCATAATCCACGTATATAAACTCTCGTAGTTCAATTTAAAACATAAATAATTTCTAAAACAGTTCGCTCATCTTCACAACATGATCTTTATTCACTAAAACAATCATATCTTATGTTTTACACATTATTTTTGTGAAAAATAAAAAACATTAGATTACTGACATCAAGGCCTAAAACCTTTATGAAGGAAACTTTTCCAAATTCGTAACAAAAATATTCCAAAATGGGTTCGTAATTTTATAGAAAATTAATTTCATGACTGTTCGACCTTTAATTACAAGAAAAATCGTATCTTGAGTTATACATATCCTTTTTATGTGAAATAAAAGGCATGAGTTAGCTAACATTTAGAGCTACAGCTTTAATGAAGATCATTTCTCAAAATTAAAAATAAAAATAAGGCAAAATAGGATCGCAATCGTTATTCACACTTTCCCACCTAATAATCATATAATTCTCATCAATTTCACATAAAAACACATCAACACACATAATCGTTCAATCAATCATAAATAATTTTTCTTAATAAACTTCTCTTACCTCTAATAAAGTTTTCCCCAAATTGAGATGGATGAAAGATACCCTATCTTGCTTTAAAGGATCTCAAAACAAAATTTTGTTCTAATAAGATTAATATACACTTCATGCTCATTCTCCCGATATTCTCAGATTTTCAAAGAGATAAGAATTGAATAATTTTAGAGAATTGAGAGAGATTTGAGAAAATTTTAGAAAGAGAATAGAGAGAAGGAGAAATAGAATTTTCTAAAAATAAAAGTAAAATGAGAGGATTAGAATTAAATAAATTACTTGTAATCTCTCTCCTTCTTAAGAAAAAATTGGATTTAAAGTTTATTTAATACCTAATCCTTACATAAACTAATGAAGATTAGAAGATATCTAATCAATTGAAATTTTGGTTAAATTAAGGTTTCTTTGCTCTAATTCTCTTTGTAATCCTTGAAAGTGAAATTATTGCATGAGTTGATGGGGGAATACCATGTATGGGTTACCTTTTAAGATGAATCTGAATTAGTTTAGGTTTTTATTACTAGAATTGGTTTATAAATAAGATATTTTAGGAGATAGTTAGAGTAATCTCAATTCAGCTATATTAGGTGAAGGATGAAGTGTGAAAAGTAAAAATAAGTATGGAAACTTACACTTTTAAAGTAAAAATAAAAACATAGGAGAAGTAATTTGATCACCTAAAAATAATATAGATTGGATTGAAATAGTTTGTTTTGAATTAATTTGATCACCTAAAAATAACATAGATTGGATTGAAATAGTTTGTTTTGAATTGATTATAATTTATGGTATTATAAAATATGAGTCTAATGGTATTTGATAAAAATTTGGAAATTTAACTTGTTATGAATGTTGATAAATATATATATATATATATATATATTTTGTTGAAATATTCACTACTACAAAATGATCATTTTACATCGTCAAATTTACATCGGTTCTAAGAAAAACCGATGTAAATATAAACGCGGTGGTATTTTTGTAAATAAAAAACAAGGTGAAAGCACATTTACATCGGTTCTTAAAAGAACCGATGTAAATTTGAACACATTTACATCGGTTATTTGAAGAACCGATGTAAATATGTGCATATTTACATCGGTTATTTGAAGAACCGATGTAAATTTGAACACATTTACATCGGTTGTAAAATAACCGATGTAAATATGCACATATTTACATCGGTTCTTCAAATAACCGATGTAAATATGTGCATATTTACATCGGTTATTTGAAGAACCGATGTAAATTTGAACACATTTACATCGGTTGTAAAATAACCGATGTAAATATGCACATATTTACATCGGTTGTAAAATAACCGATGTAAATATGCACATATTTACATCGGTTGTAAAATAACCGATGTAAATATGCACATATTTACATCGGTTGTAAAATAACCGATGTAAATATGCACATATTTACATCGGTTGTAAAATAACCGATGTAAATATGCACATATTTACATCGGTTCTTCAAATAACCAATGTAAATATGTGCATATTTACATCGGTTCTTCAAATAACCGATGTAAATATGTGCATATTTACATCGGTTATTTTACAACCGATGTAAATGTGTTCAAATTTACATCGGTTCTTCAAATAACCGATGTAAATATGTGCATATTTACATCGGTTATTTTACAACCGATGTAAATGTGTTCAAATTTACATCGGTTCTTCAAATAACCGATGTAAATATGTGCATATTTACATCGGTTATTTTACAACCGATGTAAATGTGTTCAAATTTACATCGGTTCTTCAAATAACCGATGTAAATATGTGCATATTTACATCGGTTATTTTACAACCGATGTAAATGTGTTCAAATTTACATCGGTTCTTCAAATAACCGATGTAAATATGTGCATATTTACATCGGTTATTTTACAACCGATGTAAATGTGTTCAAATTTACATCGGTTCTTCAAATAACCGATGTAAATATGTGCATATTTACATCGGTTATTTTACAACCGATGTAAATGTGTTCAAATTTACATCGGTTCTTCAAATAACCGATGTAAATATGTGCATATTTACATCGGTTATTTTACAACCAATGTAAATATGTGCATATTTACATCGGTTCTTCAAATAACCGATGTAAATATGTGCATATTTACATCGGTTCTTCAAATAACCAATGTAAATGTGTTTCATATCCTTAACTCAAAACCTGCACTGAGCCCTCTTATTTCACATTCGTCCTCTCTGTTGTCTCTCAGGGCTCCTCTCTGTTGTCTCTCAAGGCACCTCTCTGTTGTCTCTCAAGCCACGGCGAACAAAGTGAGTCTCTTCCTCTTCCGCCTCCATTAAACCCTATCTTCCACCTTCAATACATTTACTTTCCCTCAAAATTGAAGGTAAATAACATTATGAATTATTTCTGTTGTTTTAGGTTAATATGTTGATATCTTCCATGGGATATGGGTTTACATGGCAGGTCGAGGAATAGGCCTTGGCAACAGCAAGCCTTTCTCCTTTCTTTTCGTTTGTTTCTTCCACATGACTACTCGAGGGTTCCAAAAAGGGTTATGAGTGAGTACATATTTAAGCATTTATTTGATTTTGTACGTTTGATTTTGTACTTTAAGCAAATTTATTGTAAGTTGTAGAGAATGTGGACTCGGGGAAAGCTTATTGTCCGGGAGATTTGGAGTTGCACAAGAGGATGAAGGCTATGGGTGATCTTGTTCAGTTGCATTCCATTGATTTTGTCTGTTTGAATTTTGATCGTTTTGTGTAATTTGAATTTCAAATTTACATCGGTTATTTAAACAACCGATGTAAATTTGCTCTCACATTTACATCGGTTACTTTTGAACCGATGTAAATTTGCTGCCCACGTTTACATCGGCTTTATTTACATCGGTTCCAGAACCGATGTAAATAACCTATTTTAACCGATGTAAATTTGCATTTTTGTAGTAGTGATTAAATAATCATATATTTATTTTGAGTGGTAATGGAAATAGAAATTGAGATTAGAAGTGTTTTGAGACAATTTAAACCAATTCTGAAATTAGTGAAATAAGTCATTTTGAAGATGTCAAAATATTTTAAATTAAATATTGAGATTAAAGTAGATTAAAATTTGTACATAATAAATTATTTCTGCATAATCTATTAAATTGATTCAAATCTATTGACTAAATTGGCTCTGGACAGATTTTGGCACCGAGTTAAAAAGAAATATATCTTCAAAATTTTAACATTCTTAATTTCTATTTTAATATTTGAATAACTTACCAATTAAAATATGAAACTCGATCAAAAACCAAAAGCATGAGACACGCAAATCGTACACATGTATATTATACAACAATTTTATTTAAATCATACAAATTCACTTTTTGATACATTAATAAAAGACGATAGAAGGTCAAATAAGAAAATAGAGCTTGAAAACAAAGTAAATAAATGAAGATTATAACATGTTTGTCAAACCTTAAAAAAGACTTTACTATAAACTTAACTAAAAGGATAACACATACATAACCTGCAGATTAATCAAATTTGTGCTATCTAGTAAGAGAATATTAATTTTTATTTTATTATTAGTGTTTAGAGTCTGGAAAATATAAATAGAATTTTTTATTTTTATGAATTTAAGGAACTCAAACTTTAAAACACGAGAAAAAAACGTGTTTCAAAACACGAATTTAAATTTGATAAGAAAAATAAGTAAACAATAAAGTTATATTATGAAAAAATTATTTTTTTTTAACTTATATTTTTTTAAACGATTTGTCAATTCTTTTTTATTAAAATATGCTTTGAAAAAAATCGGTGATGGTGAAGGTGTGTAACTTCTCATTCTTGTACAAATTTAGAAGGATCAATCTGATAAAGTGATTATTGGTGATGCGAAAGAAATTGAACCTCCCGCTTTAGTCCAAGTTCTTAGGTAGCATGAAAAACCATTGTTCTCCTAGAATTGCAATGTTTCCAGATTCGAAAGCTTGTTATTGTAAAAGAAGTTATCATGAATTTAAATTTGGTAAGAAAAGCAAGTAAACTATAAAGTTGTGTTGTGAAAACACAATTTTTTTTTTAACTTATTCTTCTTTAAACAACTTGTCAATATCTAACAATTAAATCGTGTTTTGAACAAAATTCGTGATGGTGAAGGTTTGTAACCTCTCACTCTTATATAAATTTGGAAGGATCAATCCAATAAAGTGATTATTGATGATGTGAAAGAAATTGAACCTCCCGCTTTGGTCCAAGTTCTTAGGCAGTATGAAGAATAATTGTTCTCCTACAGTTGCAGCATTTCCAGATTCGAAAGCTTGCTGCTGTAAAAGAAATTAGCACGAATTTAAATTTGGTATGAAAAATAAGTAAACTATAAAGTTGTGTTGTGAAAATACAATTTTTTTTTAACTTATACTCCTTTAAACGACTTGTCAATATCTTTTAATTAAATCGTGCTTTGGACAAAATTCGTGATGCTGAAGGTTTGCAACCTCTCACTCTTGTACAGATTTGGAAGGATAAAAAACAATTATTGGTGACGTGAAAGAACTTGAACCTCTCGCTTTGGTCCAAGTTCTTAGGCAGTAAGAAGAACAATTATTTTCCTAGAATGGTAGCGTTTCCAGATTCAGAATCTTGATGTTGTAGAAGAAATTATAACGAATTTAAATGGGGTAAGAAAAACAAGTCAACTATAAAGTTGTGTTATGAAACCACCATTTTTTTTAACTTATACTTTTTTAAACAACTTGTAAGTTTTACTTAATTAAATTGTGCTTTCAACAAAATCTATGATGGTGAACGTTTGTAACCTCTCACTTTTGTACAAATTTGGAAGATCAATCCGATGAAGAAATTATTTGTGACGTGAAAGAACTTGAACCTCTCGCTTTCGTCCAAGTTCTTAGGCAGCATGAAGAAGAATTATTCTCCTTCGGCTGCAGCATTTCTAGATTCGGAAGCTTGCTGTTGTAGAATAAATTAGCACAAATTTAAATTTGGTAAGAAAAACAAGTAAATTATAAAGTTGTGTTATGAAAACACAATTTTTTTTTACTTATCCCTCTTTAAACGACTTGTCAATTTTTTTTTTTATTAAATCGTGTTTTGGACAAAATCTGTGATGCTGAAGGTTTGTAGCCTGTCACTCTAGTACAAATTTGGAAGGATCAATCCGATGAAGTGATTATTGATGACGTGAAAGAACTTGAACCTCCCACTTTGGTTCAAATTCTTAGACAACATGAACAAAAATTGTTCTCCTAGAATTGTAGCGTTTCCAAATTTAAAAGTTTGCTGTTGTACAAGAAATTAACACGAATTTAAATTTGGTAAGAGAAACAAGTAAAATATAAAGTTGTGTTATGAAAACACAATCTTTTTTTAACTTATACTTCTTTAAACGACTTGTCAATTTTTTTTAATTAAATCGTGCTTTGAAAAAATCTGTGATGGTGAAGATTCATAACCTCTCACTCTTGTACAAATTTGGAAGGATCAATCTGATGAAGTTATTATTGATGATGTGAAAGAACTTAAACCTCCCACTTTGGTTCAAATTCTTACACAGCATGAACAACAATTATTCTCATAGAGTTGCAGCGTTTCCATATTCAAAAGTTTGCTGTTCTATAGGAAATTAACTTGAATTTAAATTTTGTAAGAAAAACAAGTAAACTATAAAGTTGTGTTATGAAAACACATTTTTTTTTAACTTATACTTCTTTAAACGATGTTGTTAATTTTTTTTTAATTAAATCATGCTTTGGACAAAATCCGTGATGGTGAAGGTTTGTAACCTCTTACTCTTGAACAAATTTGGAAGGATCAATCCGATGAAATGATTATTAGTGACGTGAAAGAACTTCAACCTCCCGCTTTGGTCCAAGTTCTTAGGCAGCATGAACAACAATGGTTCTTCTAGAGTTGTAACGTTTCCAGATTCGAAAGTTTGCTGTTGTAAAATAAATTAACACAAATTTAAATTTGGTAAGAAAAACAAGTAAATTATAATGATGTGTTTTGAGAACACGATTTTGTTTTAACTTATACTTCTTTAAACGACTTGTCATTTTTTCTTAATTAAATCGTGCTTAGGACAAAATCCATGATGGTGAAGGTTTGTAATCTCTCACTCTTGTACAAGCTTTGGATCAATCCAATGAAGTGATTATAGGTGACTTGAGAGAACTTGAACCTCCCGCTTAGGTCCAAGATCCTAGGTAGCATGAAAAACAATTATTTTCTTAGAGTTGCAGCATTGCCAGATTCGAAAACTTGCTATTGTAGAAGAAATTAGCACGAATTTAGATTTGGTATGAAAAGCAAGTAAATTATAAAGTTGTGTTATGAAAATACGATATTTTTTTTAACTTATACTAGTTTAAACATCTTATCAATTTCTTTTAATTAAATTGTACTTTGGACAAAATCCGTAATGGTGAAAGTTTATAACCTCTAACTCTTGTACAAATTTGGAAGAATAAATCCGATGAAGCGATTATTGGTGACGTGAAAGATTTTGAACCTCCCACTTTGGTCCAAGTTTTTAGGCAGCATGAAGAACAATTATTTTCCTATAGTTGTAGCGTTTTCAGATTCAAAAACTTACTGTTGTTGAAAAAATTAGAACGAATTTAAATTTGATAACAAAATCAAGTAAACTATAAAGTTATGTTAAGAAAACACAATTTTTTTTAACTTATACATCTTTTATCGACTTGTCAATTTTTGTCATTAAATTGTGCTTTGGACAAAATTTGTGATGGGAAATGTTTGTAACCTATCACCCTTGTACAAATTTTGAAGGATCAATCCAATAAAGTGATTTTTGGTGACGTGAAAGAACTTAAACCTCCCACTTTGGTGCATGTTCTTAGGCAGCATGAAGAACAATTGTTCTTCTTGAGTTGCAGCATTTTTCAGATTCAGAAGCTTGCTGTTGTAAAAGAAATTAGCACGAATTTAAATTTGGTAAAAAAAAAAAGTAAATTATAAATTTGTGTTATGAAAACACTATTTCATTTAACTTATACCTCTTTAAACTACTTGTCAATTTTTTTTTTAAATAAATCGTGTTTTTGGACAAAATCAATGATGGTGAAGGTTTGTAACCTCTCACTCTTTTACAAATTTGGAAGGATCAATCCAATGAAATAAATATTGATGACAAGAAAGAACTTGAACCTCCCACTCTAGGCCAAGTTTTTAGGCAGCATGAACAACAATTATTTTCCTAAAGTTGCAATGTTTCAAGATTCAAAAGTTTGCTGTTGTAGAAGAAATTAGAACGAATTTAAGTTTGGTAAGAAAAACAAGTAAACTATAAAGTTGTGTTATCAAAACACAATTTTTTTTTAACTTATTCTTTTTTAAACGATTTGTCAATTTTTTTTAATTAAATCGTGCTTTGGACAAAATCTGTGATGGTGAAGGTTTGTAACCTCTCACTCTTGTATAAATTTGGAAGGATCAATTCGATGAAATGATTATTGGTGACATTAAAGAAACTTCAACCTCTTGCTTTGGTTCAAGTTCTTAAGCAGCATTAACATCAATTGTTCTCCTAGAGTTGCACCGTTTCTAGATTCAAAAGTTTGCTGTTGTAAAAGAAATTAGCATGAATTTAAATTTAGTAAGAAAAACAAGTAAATTATAAAGTTGTATTATGAGAATACGATTTTGTTTTAACTTATACTTGTTTAAACGACTTGTCATTTTTTCTTAATTAAATCGTGCTTTGTACAAAATCTATGATGGTAAAGGTTTTTGTAACCTCTCACTCGTGTACATGTTTGGAAGGATCAATCCGATGAAGTGATTATTGGTAACTTGAAAAAACTTGAACCTCCTGCTTAGATCCAAGTTCTTAGGTAGCATGAAGAACAATTATTTTCCTAAAGTTGCAGCATTTCGAGATTCGAAAACTTGTTGCTGTAGAAGAAATTAGCATGAATTTAAATTTGGTAAGAAAAATAAGTAAATTATTAAGTTGTGTTATGAAAACACGATTGTTTTTAATTTATACTAGTGTAAACAACTTGTCAATTTTTTTTAATAAAATTTTACTTTAGACAAAATCTGTAATGTTGAAGGTTTATAACCTCTAACTCTTGTACAAATTTGGAAGGATAAATCTGATAAAGTAATTATTGGTGACGTGAAAGAACTTGAACCTCCCGCTTTGGTCCAAGTTTTTAGGCAGCATTAAGAACAATTGTTCTCGTACAGTTGCAGCATTTCTAGATTCAAAAGCTTGTTGTTGTAAAAGAAATTAGCACAAATTTAAATTTGGTAAGAAAAACAAGAAAACCATAAAGTTGTGTTGTGAAAACACAAATTTTTTTAACTTGTACTCCCTTAAACGACTTGTCAATATCTTTTAATTAAATCGTGCTTTAGACAAAATCCGTGATGCTGAAGGTTTGTAACCTCTCACTCTTGTACAAATTTGAAAGGATAAAAAACGACTATTGATGACGTGAAAGAACTTGAATCTCTCGCTTTGGTCCAAGTTCTTAGGCAGTAAGAAGAACAATTATTTTCCTAGAAATGAAGCGTTTCCAGATTCGGAAGCATGTTGTTGTGGAAGAAATTATAACGAATTTAAATTTGGTAAGAAAAATAAGTAAATTATAAACTTGTGTTATGAAAACACAATTTTTTTTAACTTATACCTTTTTAAACGACTTGTCAATTTTTTTTAATTAAATCGTGTTTTGGACAAATTTGGAAGGATCAATCCGATGAAGTGATTATTGATGACGTGAAAGAACTTGAGCCTCCCACTTTGGTTCAAATTCTTAAACAGCATGAACAACAATTGTTCTCCTAGAATTGAAGTGTTTCCAAATTCAAAAGTTTGTTGTTGTACACGAAATTAACACGAATTAAAATTTGATAAGAAAAACAAGTAAAATATAAAGTTGTGTTATGAAAACACAATCTTTTTTTAACTTATACTTCTTTAAACGATTTGTCAATTTTTTTTAATTAAATCGTGCTTTGGAAAAATTCATGATGGTGAAGATTCGTAACCTCTCACTCTTGTACAAATTTGGAAGGATCAATTAGATGAAGTTATTATTGATGATGTGAAAGAACTTGAACCTCCTAGTTTGGTTCAAATTCTTACACAGCATGAACAACAATTATTCTCATAGAGTTGCAGCGTTTTCATATTCAAAAGTTTACTGTTGTATAGGAAAATAACATGAATTTAAATTTAGTAAGAAAAACAAGTAAACTATAAAATTATGTTATGAAAACACATTTTTTTTTAACTTATAATTCTTTAAACGATGTTGTTAATTTTTTTTAATTAAATCATGCTTTGGACAAAATCCGTGATGGTGAAGGTTTGTAACCTCTTACTCTTGTACAAATTTGGAAGAATCAATCCGATAAAATGATTATTAGTGACGTGAAAGAAGTTCAACCTCCCGCTTTGGTCCAAGTTCTTAGGCAGCATGAACAACAATAGTTCTTCTAGGGTTGTAGCATTTTCAGATTTGAAAGTTTGCTATTTTAAAAAAAATTAATACGAATTTAAATTTGGTAAGAAAAACAAGTAAATTGTAATGATGTGTTTTGAGAACATGATTATTTTTAACTTATACTTCTTTTAACGACTTATCAATTTTTTTTATTAAATTGTTCTTTGTAAAAAATCCTTGATGGTGAATGTTTATATCCTATCACTCTTGTACAACTTTTGAAGGATCAATCCGATGAAGTTATTATTGGTGACGTGAAAGAACTTGAACCTCCCACTTTGGTGCATGTTCTTAAGCAGTATGAAGAACAATTGTTCTTCTTAAGTTGCAGCATATTTCAGATTGAGAAGCTTGTTGTTGTAGAAGAAATTAGCACGATTTAAATTTGTAAAAAAAAAACAAGTAAATTATAAAATTGTATTATGAAAACACAATTTTTTTTAACTTATACTTCTTTAAATGACTTGTTAATTTTTTTTAAATAAATCGTGTTTTGGACAAAATCCATGATGGTGAAGGTTTATAACCTCTCACTCTTATACATATTTGGAAGGGTCAATCCGATAAAGTGATTATTGGTGACGTGAAAGAACTTGAACCTCCCGGTTTGGTCCAAGTCCTTAGGTAGCATGAAGAACAATCATTTTCCTAGAGTTGCAGTGTTTCCAGATTCGAAAGCTTGCTGTTGTAAATGAAACTAGCACGAATTTAAATTTGATAAGAAAAACATGTAGAGTATAAAGTTGTGTTATGAAATCACGATTTTTTTTTAAGTTATACTAGTTTAAACGACTTGTCAATATAAATTGTGCTTTGGACAAAATACGTGATGGTCACTCTTGTACAAATTTAGAGAGATAAATTTGATGAAGTGATTATTGGTGACGTGAAAGAACTTAAACCTCCCTCTTTGGTCCAAGTTCTTAGGCAGCATGAAGAACAATTATTCTCCTAGAGTTGCAGCGTTTCCAGATTCGAAAGCTTGTTGTTGTATAAGAAATTAATATGAATTTATATTTTAAGAAAAACAACTAAACTATAAAGTTGTATTATGAAAATACGATTTTGTTTTAACTTATATTTTTTTAAAAGACTTGTCAATTTTTTTTAATTAAATCGTGCTATGGATAAAATTCGTGATGGTGAAGGTTTGAAACCTCTCATTCTCATTCTTGTAGAAATTTGGAAGGGTAAACTCAATAAAGTGATTATTGTTGACTTGGAAGAACTTGAACCTCCCGCTTTGGTCAAAGTTCTTAGGCAACATGAAGAATAATTGTTTTACTAGAGTTGCAGCGTTTCCAGATTCGAAAACTTGTTGTAGAAAATATTAGTATGAATTTAAAATTGGTGAGGAAAACAAGTAAACTATAAAGTTATATTATGAAAACACAATATTTTTTTTAATTTATACTAATTTAAATAACTTATCCATTTTTTTTAATTAAATTGTACTTTGGATAAAATTCATAATGGTGAAGGTTTATAACCTCTCAAAGGATAAATCCAATGAAGTGATTATTTGTGATGTGAAAAAACTTGAACCTCCCACATTGGTCCAAGTTCTTAGACAGCATGAAACACAATTGTTTTCCTAGAGTTTTAGCGTTTCCAGATTCGGAAACTTGCTGTTATTGAAGAAATTAGCAGGAATTTAAATTTGGTAAGAAAATCAAGTAAACTAAAAAGTTGTGTTACGAAAACACGATTTTTTTTAACTTATACTTCTTGTAACGACTTGTCAATTTTTTTTATTAAATTGTTCTTTGGACAAAATCCGGGATGGTGAATGTTTGTAACCTATCACTCTTGCACAAATTTTAAAGGATCAATCTGATGAAGTGATTTTTGACGGCGTAAAAGAACTTGAACCTCCCACTTTGGTGCATGTTCTTAGGCAGCATGAAGAACAATTGTTCTTCTTGAGTTGCAACATTTTTCAGATTCGGAAGCTTGCTTTTGTAGAAGAAATTAGTACGAATTTAAATTTGGTTTATGAAAACATAATTTTTTTTTAACTTATACCTCTTTAAACGACTTGTCCATTTTTTTTTTAAATAAATCGTGTTTTGGACAAAATCCGTGATGGTGAAGGTTTGTGACCTCTCACTCTTGTACAAGTTTGGAAGGATCAATCTGATGAAGTGATTATTGGTGACTTGAAAGAACTTGAACCTCTGGGTTAGGTCCAAGTTCTTAGGTAGCATGAAGAATAATTATTTTCCTAGGGTAGTAGCGTTTCTAGATCCGAAAACTTGCTGTTGTAGAAAAAATTAGCATGAATTTAAATTTGGTAAACAAAACACGTAAGCTATAAAGTTGTGTTATGAAAACACAATATTTTTTTAATTTATACTAGTTTAAACAACTTATCAATTTTTTTTAATTAAATTGTACTTTGGACAAAATCTGTAATGGTGGAGCTCTTGTATAAATTTCGAAGGATAAATCCGATGAAGTGATTATTGGTGACATGAAAGAATTTGAACCTCTCGCTTTGATCCAAGTTCTTAAGCAGCATGAAGAAAAATTGTTTTCCTAGAATTGTAGCGTTTCCACATTCAGAAACTTCTTCTTGTTGAAGAAATTAGCACGAATTTAAATTTGGTAAGAAAATGAAGTAAACTATAAAGTTGTGTTATGAAAACACGAGTTTTTTTTAACTTATACTTCTTTAACTACTTATCAATTTATTTTAATTAAATTGTTTTTTAGACAAAATTCGTAATGGTGAATGTTTATAACCTATCACTCTTGTACAAATTTTGAATGATCAATCCGATGAAGTAATTATTGGTGACGTGAAATTAAATTTAAAAGAAAAATAATCTGTTTTAGTTTCTAAAACATTTTGGAAAGTCTTAATTGTGTTTGAGTGGCTTTATTTTACTTTTATGAGTTTTGTATGCATGTGGTTAACAATATTATAAGCATTGGATCCCTTTTCCTGAACAGCACTGCAGGCACTGGCACCTCTTCTTCTCCCTATAGTTCGACAACAGGTGTATTGGGAGGGATTGGCAGTAGCATCGGTCCTTCAGGAGTTGGTAGATGATAGCCATAGTGGGTTCATGAATATTAGTTTGTTCATATCTCTCTTTTCATACTTGGTGATGATTCTCTGTTGGTGGGGCTAAAAAATCTCTATTTGTGTACATGATTCTGACCTGTTGTATTTTATTGTGCATAAATGAATATACTTGTAAGTATGATAATTGTGTTCTTTTAGGTGTTGATTAAAGGTCTTAGTTCGTATTTTCTTTTTTATATTTTTTTTCCTAACATCTGGGACAAAAGGAAAAGGAAGGGTTTTGGTTTTTTTACTGATAAGGTGCTGGAACTTACTCTTTACGCAAGACTATTTTATTATTATTATTATTATTATTATTATTATAATAATAATAATAATAATAATAATAATAATAATAAAAAATAAATAGTTTGAATATTAAAAAAAAAATATGAAGAGAACTTTTTTATATGAATATAATTTAAAGGTTGAGGATTTAATATAAATAATTTATTATTGTATTTCCATTTAACCTAAATCACTTACATTAATGACACTAATGGTTAATGAGAATGTTGAAATATTTTCTTGAGTTGATTTGGTAAAATGAGTTTAATTTAATTTCTCTTTGGTCTGTTCAGAATGGATTGTATATAATAGATTAATTTGTCTGTTTATATTATTACATGTTTTGTATTTTGTAACTAATACAATAAAAATATTATATATATATATATATATATTTTTTTTTTAAGTTATAGTATTTTATTTAAGAATTTTGGTAATCTAAAACATCCAATAATTTTTATGATATATGAAATAAGAAATATTTTTAAGAGTTTAATTTTTTTTAACAAATTTAATATATTTAATTAAGATCTCAGGTTTAATTATATGAATAAAATCATTTATTATTAACCGTTTATGATTGTTATTTCTGTGATTTAATTTTTCTTGACCTTCTTCACTCAGTTTTGTTTCTCAGAAAAAATATCATAAATTTATTTTGTATAACTTATAATAACTATGAAAATATATCAAATTATAGATAATAATAACAAAGATGATCATTAAAATATTAAAAAGAAATTAGTATATATATAATTTTTAATATGAAAAAATCTTTAATGTGAAAAAAAAATTTAGATACTTTAATTTAGTAAAAACTTCCCTAATAATAATAAGTACATCATTTGAAACAAGTCTTTTTGAACTTTTAAAGATAACAGAAAATATTCTCTTATAAGGATAAACAACACAAAAACAAATTTCAATTAATATTCTAACTAAAAAATAGAAAAAATCATAAATATAAAAATTAATAAAAAAATTTCTTTTCTACTAACTAATTCCTTTAATAATTTCTTCTTTTTTTTTCACAAGTATATGCATATATTATTAATTTTTTTTTTCAATAAGTTTCTCTTTTAATGTTGCAGTTACAATTTCACGATTTAAAATAACTTTTTTATACATATTAATTTAATTAGTCTAAAAAAATAGATTTAGGCCTACACTTTTTTTTTAATCTTTTTTTTTTAATTTTTTATATATCAAGTAGTTAAGTTTATACTCATTTTAAAGAAAAATGTATTTAAAGTTGTATTTTTCTCAATATGAATGGACAGAATATATTCTTTAGTAATTTTTTTTTTACCTTTAAATAAATATTTTTTTAATATATATATATATATATATATATATATATAAAAAGAGAAGATCAATATCAAATAAATTAAAATCTTATTTTTAATTTTCATCATTTACCTTTTTTTTATTTAATAATTAGAATAAATTATTATTTTAAACTATCACATCACAATAAAATAAATAGTTAGTAAATTTATATTAATTTCTTTTTAAAGTGAATGATCCTCCTTATATTATATATTATGTATATGGTAAGTAATATGATTATTTTTTTATAATTCTTATATAAAATTAAGAGTGAACATGGATTTCAAATTCAATTTAAATCCAATAAAATAAATTAAATATAAAATTTGAATCCATTTAATTAGATTAAACTAATTTAAATATTTTTAATCTAGTTTTAATTTAAATTTCAATTAGATTAAATTTATATTCATTTAATAATTGAATTTAAAATTCATGTTAAAATTAATTTGATAGGTTGAGACTAGACCCGACTCAAATTATTCGTTCAAATTCAATTTATTAAAACTCGGACAACTTAAATTTAATTGACGAAACCCAAATTCAAGTCATTCAAATTCGATTCTTGCATGATCAATTTAATCTCTGTTTGAAATCTTAATAAATATTAATTTTAAAATTTTAAAATCTATAAAATAACATATTTCTTATCTAATACAAACTTAATTAATTAAATTAAATTGAAAATATAAATATTTAAATTTGAAATTAATTCATTATAATGTATTTGAAATAGATTAAATTTAATAATTCATTTTTTATGCCATCTTATTAGTTGATACAAGTTATGCATGTGAAGGTGCAGAATAATAAATATAATTTTATTCCTTCTTTGCTTTTAGGAACAATTTTCAATTTTTTTTGTAAAGTAAGTAATAGTGTCAATCTGACCCATTTTAACGAAGGCAGATAGTTATTAATCCTAAGTTCTAATTGTTTTTTTTTTATTCTTTTATTAGAAAGTATAATTGATTTTTTTGTTTTATGATTAAAAAGATTAAAACCACCTTCAGAAAGAAAAAATTATAACTCAAAATTATGAAAGTTAAAATCATATACTTTCATAATAATTAATATTGTGTTATTTTATTTTGAAACTTAAGTTCTATATTTTTTTACAAATATATCTCTTTTATAAAAATATATGTAATTATAATTATAATTTATATATAAATAAAAATTATAAAAAAGAGAGAAATTAAATAGATAAAAAAATAAAAAATTAATTAGATAAAAAGGTAAAAAATTATATTTATTAAATGCAACATTAATACTATTAAATTATTTAACTTTTCTTATGGGGAAGAACACGCAATAAAAATGATCAGAAAAGAATTACCCTGATTCGTCATTCTGCTTTGGATTCTTGTTTGACCTGCACAAGATGCCAAAACGGTTTAAATCTTTTGATTCTTCACCCACAGTTTTCTCTCTCATTTTCTCTCATTTTCTGATTAACCCAGAAGAGGTAACGAAAGGAAGTTTCACACATTGCTTAGCAGAGAATAGAAATAAGGATGATGTGTGTTGTGAAATGAAACCACCAAACTAAAGTATTTTCTTTTCTTTCATTCAGGATACTGTTGTACAAGTGAAGAAGAAAGGATAAATAGCTTTTTCCTCACTCAAACACAGACTTTTTCGTATTATTCGGTTAAGCATTAGTGCTTCAGCGAGTTCACAATCTTGGAATCGAACAAGGTCTGTATTAACAAATATTTTGTTCATGTATACTGAAACTACATTGCATGTTTTTATTTTTATTTTTTGGAGTTAAACATTAAAGTTTCTTAAGACTCATCTTTTTTCCGTTGTCTTCCTCTAAACAAGAATTATAGAACGGCCACAACATGCAACCAGTCAAGAAAAATATCAAGGTAAACAAAAAAATATTTTTGGTCTCCATTTGTTCTTTAAGTATCCATTTATTATTTTCTGTCGGGATTTGCTTCGATAATATTTCCTTAAAATAGTAAGTTCCAAACAGAGAACTATAGTGATCTTAGGGGTATAGTTGGCTGAGTGTTGATTAGTCCATAGATTATTAGAATAAATAACTTGTTAAAATTCTTCTTTCATTTTAGACACACATTTGCTTTATTTAATTATCGTGTTTGTGGGTATGAGTCCTACATGCACCAAGTTTGTAATATATGAAGCTTGGTGCATTAATAGTAATTTCTTCAAACTCAAATTTTTCCCTTTATAAAGTATGGTGGGATGATTAGTGGAGTATTTAAGTGTTTGATTTTCATTGTTTCTCTTGATAAAGGAAGGATTACCTGTTTGGATGCTTATCAATTAGTATCAAAGTTATAATTAGTATCTCTATATAGGAGATGGTGGAATGATAAGGATTTAGGTATTATATGGAGTGTAAGTCCGAATTGACTTGGGAATTACACTTTGCCTCCTACTTTTCTTGGATATCAAATTTCTTCCAAAGAGAATCAATGTATTCAAATGGAATGTTTGTCTAAAGCATAGTTCACCAAATAAGCTTTTCCATTACATGTCCCTTATTTTTATGGAGTAAGACTTTTGTTCGACTTAATCAAATATATATTTGTGTTCATTATTCCTTGCAGGTTGAACCATGCGATACATGCGGTGCTCGTGGTTTGATAGAATCAATTGTTACTTGCTCGAAATGCAACACAAATCGACATGCGTAATGATCTCCATTTGGCCATTCTCTTATTTCTACTTACTTTTTACACATTTTCATATGATCTGACAAATTATTGGTTTTGGCTTTTGACCAATGTTTTTTATGTATGCCTTTGCGGTATAAGTTCAACATAGATCCTTGTTTCTTAATCAATGCTATCACATTTCAGTGGTTGCATTCAAATTAATACCACAATAATTCCTAAGGACTGGCTCTGTGAGACTTGCCAATCCAAGCATGATTCGACTTCACTGCTAAAAGTGAATCATGATCTTGGCTCGTGGGGTTCTAAAAGACCACGTTCTATCAGAAGACGCAAAGTGAAGTACCTTGACATGGAAGAAGTCATTAGACTTTCTTCTTGGAAGGCTTCTACTGGATCCAAAAATGTTATTTCCAAGATTCCCACCCTGACTCCAAAGTCAAATCCTCACATATCACCGCCTAAAGTACCTGGGAAGCTTCCAATAAATGATGAAGTACACAAGAAGTCAATGACTAACCAACATGCTTCTTGCTCATTATCTAAAGGTGGAAATTTCTCTCCATCTTTGCTGCCATGTCTATTCTTCTTAAAGTTTATGATGCATGTTCTTAAAAGCACAAAGTTTTAAGTGGGTGCTGAATTTGCCTGGGTTTTAATCTTGTTTGGTGGAATTCAAATGTGCAATTGTGCTTGATGATGCTTGTCTAGTCAGATTTTCTTACACTGGATTCATTTCATTTGTATGATATAATGACAGAGAAATTGTCTCTGGATTGTGTTAAAAGAAGTGATCATAAAATTTGCTTACTCATAAGTTAATTCGTAAAAGTTTTTTTTATATAATTTCTTTAAATTTTTAATTTAACTAAGTTAATTTCAGTATATTAAGAAATTTATTTCATTTTTTTTTCTAAAAGTGCTAAGAAGATTGCCCCAACAGATCCTAAGCCTAAGTTTAAATTTAATTGCCATTTAGGGAGCTGACAGTATAGGAATTTGAATTATCAATATGATTGGTTTAGAAAAAAAAAAAAAATTAAGCTTCTGCAAATTTACCCGGAGATATGTTTGTTATTTCTTTTTATGAGACTATGGTTCTGGTAGGACCAACATAGAAGAGTATAGGAGAAAATCAGCAACTTGATGGAGTGATAGCTATTAAAAATGTTCAAGACCATGATCCTGAGGAAGAAAAGCCTACAAAAGATGCATCTTTTGAAGCTTTATCAGCGTGAAAATCTTCTGTATAGGCAGAATACTTTTCTTGTTACATTTGATGCTTTTAACGGTTGCTTGTTACATCTGATGAACTAATTTTTTCTATTAGACTCTCTTGTAATACTTAATATTATGCTAATATATAGCTAATATATATATATATGATGGATGCTGAAGCTGTGATATCTTATTTTATTCTCTAAAGTTGTGATATCTTACCTAGTGATGATCCTAAATGTAGCAAGTCTAACATGGAAAAGAGTCACCCTCAGAGTACTCAGAAAACTTAAACCTTTATCATAAATTTTTACCCTCTTCAATTCATGCTCGGAGGTATGTACCTTCTTCCCTTGTCATTGATAACTTTTTTCCTCTTAAATTACTCTTCCTTTCTAATGCACATTAAATTCCAATTGGTAGTTATAATAAGAATGGAAGTATAAGATTTCCCTTTAATTTTATCTTTGTTGAAATATAGGAGTAAATATTGTACATTTAATAAATTTGTTTTTAAGAAATTTATAAAATTATTTAGAGTATTTGTTTATAGAAATTTATTTTTTAGAAGATTTATTTCATTTTGTTTTTAGAGATTTATTTCCTTTATTTTAGGAGATTTATTTTATTTTATTAGGATTTTTTTTTTTAAATATTTATGTTTTGTTTCTTTTGTAAATCAAGAAAAATAATTCTATAATTATTGCTTACTGTCTACACATTTTTCAGATGACATTAGAGCTCTAAGTTTTTTTCCTAGAGCCCTGTTCTTTATTTTTATTATTTGTTACCTTTATTTTCATTTTATCTTAAAGAGGTGCAACCTTAGTTGTTGCAATTTTATCGCAACAGCCTTTATTGTTGTTTTTCTCCTTGAAAAACACATTAGATAGTTGGTTGCTATCTGATCCAAATTCAATTGATCTCCAAGACATTAGAGTTTCATACAGATTAAATGAGAAATCCTCTGAATCATGCTCTCTTTCTCTTTTAAGTAATATTTCTTGTATAAGTGTCTCATATAGTGCTAACACTTGGATTGTAGATTTGGGAGCTATAGATCATATGACATACTCATCCCAATTCTTTCATTCTTATATTCCATCTACAACCAATAGGAAAATTATTGTTGTAAAAGGCTCTTCAGCTACCGTTGTAGAATATGGAAAAATCTATTTATCTTCCAAACATATTTTAAAAAATGTTAACCATGTCCCAAAACTTTCAACAAGTTTATCTCTGTAAAAAAAATTTAACAAATGACCTCAATTGCTTTGCAATGTTTTCCCCGTCTTTGTATGATTTTCAGGAACAGGACTTGGGGAGGAGGATTGGACTTCCTAAAGAAAGAAATGGACTCTATTATCTTAAATCATCTCAATAATTCAAAGTTGAAAAACCTGTCTCTATCAAATAAAGAAACTTTTTTGTTGTATCATTGTTACTAAGGACCTCTATCATTTTCTGTCTTAAAAAATTTGTTTCCCCATATATTTAAAAATCTAGATACCTCAAAATTGTATTGTGAGGCTTGTAAATTAGCTAAACACACTTATATATCTTTTCTTTAGTAATAATAGAAATTCTCAATCTTTCCAATTAATTCATATTTATATGGGGACCATCAACTATACCTAATATTTCTGGGACCTGTTGGTTTGTAATCTTTATTGATGATTGCGCTAGAGTTGCATGGCTCTATTTGCTTAAACAAAAAATTTGATTTGAGCACTGTTATTTCCATTTTTCATTCAATGATTTAAAATCAATTTGGGATCAATATAAAAATATTTAAATCTGACAATGCTAGAGATTTTTTCAACCAATTGTGTCTATTTTTTTTCAATCTAAAGGGATCATTCATGACTCTTCATACACCCCAATAGAATGGAGTGAGAAAGAAGAAAAATAAGCACTTAACACCACCTGAGCACTTATCTTTCAAGGAAAAGTTCCAAAAAATTATTGGAGAGAAATTGTCAATGCATATATGACAATTTCACATATTCTAAAGAACAAAAGTCCACTTGAAACCCTAAACAATTTTTTCCCCACTTTAAAGATCTCAAATCGTTTCATTTTTAGATATTTGGCTGCATAACCTTTGTATATATCTATAACCAAAATAGAGACAAACTTGACCCCTGACTATTAGGTATCTTTCTTGTTTCTTTAGCAACTCAAAAAGGTTATTATGACCCTTTATTTAAAAAGTGTTATATCTCCATTGTTGTCACTTTCATTGAAACTAATTTTTTTTCCAATATTGGTTCCCACGAATTTCTTTTAAATGATTGCGATGATAACCTAACCTTTTTTTCTATCATATTCTCTAACTGAAACCTTTAAAAATGAATCTACAGTTAAGAAAATTAATTCTGGGACAGAATTAGAAGCTGAAACTGATAATCACTACTGTTACCATCAGAGATTCAACTCCAAGATTGAGCAATGTTTACACAAGAAGGAAAATCATTCCAGACATGTGACCAGTCCATTTATCAAATAAGTTCTGAACTTAAAACTACAGATAGACTTGAACCAGAAAATGAGAATACTCTCAACTCTTCAAATGACTTTGATCTTCCAATAGTCATTAGAAAAGGTACTAGAAACCGCACAAAATAATTTCTTCATCCTATATCAAATTATGTTTCTTTAGATAAATTATCATATAACCATAAAAGGTTAAAAAGTTCATTGTTAGTTTGAATTCTATTGTTGTCCCTAACACTGTTACTGGAAGAATATAGAGATGTCATGAAAGTGGAAATATATGCATTGGAAAAAAATAGTACATGGGAAGTTATTGGCAAAACCCAAAGAAAAAAATATTGTTTATTGCAAATATAGAAAATGACTCAAACTGTATTGGAGCCGTATCTCAATACGACTTGTATATGGACAATATCAGTCTTGAACATTAGTATAACATTGATAGAACACTTATACTTTTTTTCATTTTAGAGTATATGGACTTCATAAGTTATTGTAGTGGAGGCACCAATGAGGAGAGTAGATTGTATGCTTTTGAAATCTGACATAGATTTAGGAAATTATATAATGGAATAAAGATGTTGTTGATAAGTATTTTTATGTCAAAGAAATTAGTTTAGTTCAAAGCATTTTTGGGAGGAAGTTAGAGTTAAAAGACTACAAAAGTCCTAGTTTTGTGCAAATCAGTGCAGGTCAGTTTTTTTTAGATCAGCAAAAACAGATATATTAATAAAATTGGTACCAGAAGTACCAAAAACAATTACAAGTACATAATTGTACAAAGATGTGCGGAAAATTCAGCAATTAACAAATAATTATCCCTCCCATTACTATTGAATGACTTAACCTACCCAACACAAGATAAAAGATTTATACACCATTGAGCAAAAGTCCCNCTCTTCAGCACTTACTTTTTCATTCCGAAATAACACCTCATTTCTATGTAGCCAAATAGACCAAATCACTCCAACCTAGAGTATATTCCATACACTCTTAAGATCTTTATTTCCCGTCATCCGACAATGTTGAAGTAAATGCCTTTTTAGATTACTTGCCCTACATGTACTTATTCCAAACCACAAATAACATTTATTCCAAACAACACTAACTACCTTACATTCAAAGAATAAATGTTCAACGTTTTCACTTTGCAATCCACATAAATCACAATTGAGATTTGCCAATTGGATTCCTCTTTTTTGTAAGTTGTCCTTTGTTGCTATTCCTCCAATTGCCACTCTCAGTACATGTAAAGAAGAAAGTTGGAAACTCCTAATTTAAGTTGAAGATATTGAAGATTGTTCTCAGGTCCAAATCCGCTCAGCGGATTTGGGCTGCTTTGAGCAAAGATCTCTATTTAAAGAACGAAAAAGCGCAGCCTTTAAAAACAACTTTCCACATACGAAAAAAGGAGGCAACTGCTAGGGTTAGGGTTTTCCCTAGGAGAAGAGGCCCTACACTCCGGTGACAACATCTTTGGCTAGGGTTTTCTTCTTTTCAATCATGTTTGGGAAGCAGACCAACATGAGTGGCTGAGGTACTTTTGTATGGGGGAGAATATTCTTATTATAATTTCTGATTTTCTAATTCATCTATGCAATTCATTATTCTTAATTAAGGTTTTGGTTGTGTTTATATCGTTCTATCTCTGAATTGGTATTTTTGTAAAAACTTAATACTTTTTCTAACTTCAACCCTAACCCCCAATTTTCTTAATTTTGGGAACGAAATTAGGGTAATTGGATTTTACAAAATCCAATCATTACTGCTGGAATTTCCATTAATCTCTAAAGGAATTGAAAAGGTTTTGGGAATTCTTAGGGTTCCGATCAAGGAATTGACGGAAGCTATAATTTTATTTTGATAATTAAAAGGCTTGCATTAGATGTTTCAAGTTTTGAAGAGATTACAATAGAATTTGATCCCTATACGCTTTTATATATTTGTGCAACTTCGTACCTGTTATAATATTTTATTCTTATTTACATTACCAAAATCAAACCCTAAGAATTTTGTCACCACATTAAACCATTGATTGTATATTCGGTACACTTGCCGAGAGGTTTTATTTGAAAATCCTAACAGCTGTGTGATTCATGTAAACATCCTCACTTAATATGAAAAGATTTTTTTTATTGTAATTATTATTGCTTATTAACATGTTGCTGCATTATAAGAGCATGGTTTTGGTGTGGTGGTGATGATAGTTATTGAGACAATATCCTAACAAATCCCTTCTAGATTTCATAGTGTGGACTTTTTAGATCATTGTTCTCTTGATTGATACTAAGTTATTGAACACTTACATTATTATTATTATTTCCTTTTTTTTTTAAATGAAGTTTGTTAGTATACAATGGAACTTTCTGGCTACCCAAAATCAACTTCTGTTAGTACAACATAGACTAAATTCTTATTCATTTTCAAAACAATAAACAATTCTAATTATGGTATTTAAGATCGAATCCTTGTTGTCAAAGCATTATATGCCCAAGACTTGTTTCAACAGTCCCTATCAAGGAATCTTGGAAATCATTATGCCTAGTATCTCTAAGACACATTAATATTGACGCATTAAGACCTTCTCTAATTAAAGGTTTTATTGCAACTTGCACACATCCTATGTGCAAGTATTTGTATTTTCGGGCATGTTCTGCCACATATTGTTTTGTGAGGAGATGAAATTCTTCTCCAGCTTCTAGGTCAAGGGGAATGTTATTTTCTACAGTTTTGATTATGTAGTCTGAATTTCGGGCTACTTTGTTTTCTTCAGGGATATACAATTCATCCAGTGGGATTTTTGGTATTTCCCAGTTATCGATTGCTTGGTTGGTATCTTCGAAGCAGACTTCTTCCTCGAAGATATTATTTTTAGGAGGAATTTCCTCCGGATTTCGATCATGCTTAGTCAGCGAATGTTGATGGGTGGAAGAGGTGGAAGGAGTGTTTTTAATAGAAAGACGGCGAGAAAGTGATTTGAATATACTATTCATGTTTAAAAAATTTCTGATATCATTACTATCATTTGGTTCTATAAAGTAGGATTTAATGCTGTTAAGTTTACATATATCCAATAAATCTAGTTTAAAGATTGCAAAAACTTTTTTTTTTTTATTAAAAATAACTATGACCACCTGGATTTATAGTTCCAGACTTGAATCTGAAATACAGCAGAAGAGATTGGTATCCTCAGGATTACTATCACGACTGTTTTTCAGATTAAATCAGAACAACCAGTATCTCCAGTTATAATTAATTGTTTTTAATAAAAACAAGATGAATGGTACGTGACGTTGTTATACCAGAATGCCTCTTAGACCTTCAAATGAAAGGAGGTTAACATCTGGTTTCCAGCCGATATACCTTAATTATATATATGAAGAAAAACCATATTACCAGATTTATCTTAAAGTATATAAACTTAACAACAGTAAATATTACTATATTTCCCCATCAGGCTCTGATATATATATATATATATATATATATGTATATATATATATATATATGTATATATATATATATAATAATATATATATATATATATAATAATTATAAGTGATAATAAAGTAATATATATTCTTTTAACATCTTTTTCAATATATTGAATAATAGAAAGTTTTAGATTAATTTTGCAATGACTAGTCAGATAAATAAGTTTTATTAAGGTTAGTAAGATAATACTTGGTTACTCCTTTTAAAGTAATTTCCACTTATTTTAATCCCTAAGGTTAACTTTCAACTACAATAATCTCAAACCTTTGTTTTAATCAATATTCAAAGGAAGATGATAATATGTATAATAATTATCACACCACATAGTAACTGAATATATATATATATACATATATATATATATATATATATCATTTCATAATTATTACAAAATAATTTCTTATAGAAGGGATTTGTTCATGTTACAAAAATATTTATACACATAATTCTTTTCACCTTGAAGTTCGGTAAGCTCGATCATCGACTTACCGTTTCTAGTTCGAGTTGTATTTACTACCTATAACACTATATGCTTGTGTAATAAATATGATCATAGCAGTTTGTCCACCAACAAGAACCACGTAAGTTACGTATTCATATCACAATATAATTAAACAATTATCATGTACAATAAAATTACACAACTCAAATAACATAGACACTTTCAGAAATTATTGGTTGTCATGCCCAAACTTAGAGACTAACACTTGTGTGTCACATGAAATCGACACTACGCCAAACTTGACCATTGTACAACCTGACAACCCTACACAAGGTAGGACTATTAGCTCTCTTTCTTACCCATCCTAACATACCTCTCTTATACCGGGTGCACCACCTACATTCCTCATTAACTTCTCACCTCCTAATTTCATAGTTTATATACCCCGACCAATTAGTGAAGTCTAGGATCTCACTAATTCCACTCTAGCATAGCTTCACCACAATAATTACATACTCCTACCAACCTGGGTGCCATACATCATATAATCATAACTGATTTTGAGTATCAATCTTTACGCCTTAGCTTGGCCAAAATAAAATGTGGATTCTAAGTATTAACCCTTACAGCTTAACTCGACCAATAATACAATGCCAATTCTTGGTATTAATCCTTACAATTCAACTCAATCAATAAATAGGATTTTAGGTATTAACTCTTACAACTCAACTTGGCCAACAACACAATACTGATTTTGGGTATTAACCCTTCTAACTCAACTCAACCAAGAACACATCAATTACTTAAACTTCATATACTTAAATAACTTAGCCAAATATTTGACAGGTCGGTCAAACATCATTTCAACGTGGTAGCTAGACACTAACCACCTCTATAACTTGGCTTACACCCCAATAGGTCGGTTAGATACATGTAACCTCAACCAAGAGATGAACACTAACCATTTTAATAACTTGATAAATACTTTGACAGGTCAACCAAGTACACTACCCACATTAATTACAAATAATCAACATCAAACTATTCAATAACTTAACCAATACCTCAATAGGTTAACTAAGTACACTTCAAACATTTTCATAACTTGATCAATAGTTTGACAGGTCAACCAAGTACACTTCCCTCATTAATTTCAAATAGTCAACATCATACAGTTCGATAACTCGACCAATACCTCAATAGGTCAACCAAGTACACTTCAAACATTTTCATAACTCGATTCGCATAATTCATACACAATCAACATCAGACAATTTAATAACTCAGCCAACACCATCACAGGTCAACCAAGTCTACACTATTTCAATCGACAGCATGACTACAACATGCAATCTATCGTGTACTATTTCAACAATTCGGCCAACACCGTAATAGGTGGACCAAGTATATGTTACTTCAACAATAAGTAAATACTAACTCTTTTTATGACTCAATTACAAAATTGGTCCTTCAATAGGTTGACCTTTCCTCCGTCAAACTTCTCTTCATTACTATGTATATTGTCAACCATAAATTCACAGCTAACATGTTGGCTTGGGAGACTTGTCAATCCAAATCTACCAATTTGACCATATTGGTTAACTTACACAAAATCTAACATTTTCTAAGGTATCCAGTTCAACCAAACTAGCCAAACTCATTAGGAAAACTATTACTTTCATTAATTTGAAAAATAATAACCGAAATCAACCATATATAATTCATGCAAATATACAAATATTCTCTTTCTTCCAATACCCAAACTTAACTTCAGTCAGCCAAATGATTAAGCCAAACTCTGTTTTATTTCCTCAGCTCCTTACTCTTCGTTCTCTTTCTTTGCAACTCTTCTATATTTATAAATGATAAAATTCTTATTTTTTATTTATTTTTACTACCCGTGATGATGATAAAAGGGAGAGATTCTTATCTTTTCCTAATCCCTTCCATATAAGAGATAATTCACTTATCACTTTCATATAAGAGATAATTCACTTATCACTTTCATATGAAAGATAATTCATTTATCTCTTGGATTAATGAGAGATGTTCTTCTCTATATTACATTAATTATCCCTCTATAAACATAATAAAAGTCTTAATTATATCATAATAATATGTGGCTCATTTATTATCGGATAAGTTATCTTATCCAATTAAAAATCTAACACTTATTATTATTAGATATGTCAAATTTATGTCATGCAAAGAATATCTTTTGAATATTATAAACATAAATCGGTAAAAAAATCTATTGAGTTAACAAATATAATTTGATCAAGAAGATTACTGAATTATTAAATATAGATTAATCAAGAAGTCTATCATATTAGTGAAAGAAATATTTAAAATATTTAGAAATATTATATTTCAATAAAAATAATTAAATATCTATTATTAACTTTATGAATATATATATATATATATATATATATATATTTAAAGATAATATTTTTTATCATAATCGAGGAAGTTACAAAATATTTATATATTAAAAATTAATTATAAATGGTTAATCTTGTGAATGTGATAGGATGTTTTTTGTTTCGGGGTACTTTTAGTCCTAAATGTCGTATCACCTTGCATGGTTTGCCTTTTTACCATTATTCACGTCGCTTTGCAATTGTGCATGTTTTCTCGATAACAGCGGAATAGTTATAAAAATGTAGAGAGGATTTTAACTTTTGCCCGGACATAAAATGGAAAAAACAATACTAAAAGAAAAGAAGGCTAGTTATAATTTATTAATTGTTTATACTAATAAAAACTAACACTAAAATTATAAAGCAGATAAAATAATTTATTATAAGATTCAGTTCTGTCTATACTTAAATATACTTAAATACATGTTCTTAACTTGTTTACAAATCAAACAGTTCACATGTTAAATAAAATTCATTTAGGTAAGGGACCAGTACTAAATAACATATAGGACGAAATTAGGAATTTTAGGTAAGAGATCAGACAATAATTAAAAAAAAATTAATATATATATATTAAAATTACTTATCACATAAAAATAAATATAATTAATAAAATTATTAATAAATTATAAATCATTTACATATATTTAAAATAAACATAAATAATTATATATAAAATTAAATATATACCTGATATATTTAATTTTTTAATTATACTCGACGATGTTTTATGTTATAAAAATCATTAAAATATTAATATCAAAATCAATTTTTTCTTGTATCCTCATAATTTTAGAAAGAGATTGTTGAATAGATTGATCAATTGTTTGTCTTGTGGGTTGCTCATCAACATCATTTTCTACAACTTGAATTTAAATTTGGTTGATTCGAGGTTATTTCATCAATTCTATCCATCTCTCTTTTTTAAAAAAATGAGTCTATAGTTCTCTTCTTAGATACCTATTTTTAATATTTTAACCTCGAATCAAAATTGAACATCATACAATATTAAAACAACTAACGAATTGATAACAAATAAAAAAAATTATACTACACATGTTAATATGTTATAATAGTGAATAAAAATAATAAAGAAAGAATTTTTCTTACCTTATTTCTCTTCACTATAAGAAAAATATAGTCGATGTATTATTTATTTTGATTTTGAATTTCTTAATTTTTAGTTTCTAATACTCTACCATTTTCTAATATATATATATATATAGATATAATATAAAAGATTATTTTGATATCTTTTGATTTTTTTTAATTGATGATATTTTGTTAAAATATATATAATATAAATATAAAAACTTATCTTTTTAATAATAGATAAAATATTTTCTTTTATATATAAAATTATATATTTGATTATTTTAAATTAAAGAAATTGTATTTAGATTTAATATATATAATATTTTTATATTATATTATGAGATAATATATTTCATAATTTAATTATAATTTTATATAATAATAAATAAAATTTAAAATATTGATGGGACATGACTCTCTGTCCCTGGTCCGCCCTTGACAAGATGCACATTACAACTTTAAAGGTTATTAGATTAGTATATATATATATATATATATATATATATATATATATATATTGGTTTAATATTTATAATTTATATATTAATTTAAAGTTTATTTTGATAAAAAAATTATAATTTGTGTAACTCGTGGCATCTACTCATTTATTCATATAATTCACCTTGTTTATTTTTATCAATCAAACAATACGAAAATAATTAGAAAATAAAAACAATACGAAAATATTAGAAAATAAAAATATTATGAGATATTTTAAATATTAACATTGTCACAATAATTTCTCATATAATATTCTCTTTAAACATACTACTTTTAACCTCTTAGATATACTAAATTTGCATACTGAATATATAATCTTCACAATAGTACAAAAAGACAATTAAATCTAAGATATCACCAAGAAGATTAAACAAATGAACCAGAAAATGGAGGACATGAGGTTTGTAGTGAGATCATTGGGAGATATGACCCTCATATTGAAGTAGTAGCTGGTTAGAAGGAGCCCTGTTGAAATATACGTTACAAACCATGCAACATTTTTCCTAGGCAAAAGTCCAAATATTGTGAGAGTGGATGCCATAAAAGCACACATATTCGTGGTTGAAAAAGCCATAAAGTTCTTGTTTGACATCACTGATTTCCCTTCATGAATTATTGATGAATTTGGTGGCAGATGAGGTTGAATGAGAGTGTTATTAATCCCAGCTGCATCAATCTGATGAAATCCACCAGGTGGACTCAGTGCTGCTTGATAAGTGGCAGTTGCAACAAGAGTCGCCACTATCAAGTACGCGTTGCGTATCTCGTTCGATATTTTCCCTCTCAAACCAGTTCTTCTAATCAGCCTCTCATTCATTGATACGAAAAACGAACGATATTTCTTAGTCCTCCACCAAGCTCTTGCTTCAGCCTTCTCCAGTTTCTTCTTAATTTCTTCATTGCCTGTTATATCCAATGCCCTTTCGCCCCTCAAATTCTTGGCATCTACATCCCTCATAACGTTTATCAACAATTTCATTGCCTGTACAATCACAATATTGAAAATTGTAAATTATAGATATAAATCACTAATTAAAATTTGTTTTGATCACAATTTAAATTATTCATTGTATATTAGAATTTAAAGCTTATAATTAAATATATTTATTTTATATAATTTTAATCATAATATAAGTTGTATATTAAAATTATTAATTAAATATTTTAATTTTGTTTATATAAAAAGCATTTATTATCTCTTACCTCTAAACTAAAATACTAATATATATATATTGCCCCACTACTGAACTTTCTTTTCTTGATCTCTCACTATATTTCATCATATCCCACATTATAATTACACTTAACTCTATCTATCTCCTGGGGACTTTTTAATTTGCTATCTGTGCACTATACACTGACATTAAATCAACTCTAAATTGATATATTGATATAGAGAGATAGATTTAAGTGATACCTCCTTGTCATTGTTGGATGCTGCAATGTGTAAAATGGTGTTGCCCTCCTCATCTTTCTGGTTCAGGATGGTTTCCAACTCAACCATATTTGTCTCGAGCCATCTAACTAAGAACTTAAGAGCCTCAAACCTCTGGTATCTAACAGCAAAATGCAGTGCAGTCTCATTTCTAACAGTCAAATCTTTAATGGAATCTGGACAAGTTTTGAGAAAATTAGTTAAAAGGTTTATTTCTCCGGATTCACTTGCCAAATGCAGAAGAGTGAGACCTCCTCTCCTTTTGGCCCGAACGAGTTCGTTATCCCTGCTTATGAGGCGAAGGACCATTTCGGTGTGGCCATATTGGAGAGCAAGGTGGATGGGTTTGAGTCCTTGGGGATTCAGTTTCCAAGCAAATGAAGGTTTCAACATCATGATCTCGGTCGCAAACTCAACAGACCCTGCACGTGCACTAACATGCAAAGGAGTTTCAATAAATGGAATTGAATCTATCTTTTCTAAAACACGTGGATTCTCCTCAATCACTCTGTAGAGACTCTCTATGTCTCCATCTCGAGCTGCAGCATACTCCATTGTTTCTTTGAGGTGTTTATTGGCTTTGTCAAGAGTTGTGTGTTATCAGTTCTAGTAAAGGTGAGTTGTGTGTTATCAGTTCTAGTAAAGGTGAGTTGTGTGTTATCAGTTGTAGTAAAGGTTTTAGTTATAGAGGAAGACTATGTCAGGTAACAAGTTACTACAAAAAGGGAAAAAAATGTTTTTTGGGTTGTTAGGTGATAAGAAAATAATAAATACCTTCTATTCTAATATGAGTTTAAAAATAAAAAAAATAAAGTAGGGGAAAACGTGATAAAAAAAACGTGATAAAAAACTTGATCAAAAGAGTAGCAATCACAAAGAAAATAGATGCCTCTTATAAGAACAATATTATGGTAGAACTGATTATAAAAACAATAGGTAATAGCATGGTATACAAAAAAAAAAGAATATTTTTTTGGTTGTTACACTAAGAAAATAATAAATACATAGACTAATTTGACTTAAAAGAAGAAAAAGTAAATTCTCACCAAATCAAAACAATGATAAAAGACAAAAATATCGGAATCATATCTTCTAGAAAGGGTTTTATATTTGTTAGTATTTTGAGTTTTTTTGTCTTGTGTTTTATGACTTTATTATTTATTTTCAAGTAAGGGAATAGTCCTAACAACATTCTTCCTCATCATAAAATAATTAGTAAGAGTGTTTGTATTTTAATTTAACGTTTTATCAAGTATTTATTTAAATTAAATATAAAAATTAAATACGTTTAAATTTGATTTAATTTAATTTAAAATAAAAATTTAATCAAATCAAACTAAATTAATATTTACAACTAAATCATTTTTATTATTATTATAAAATTTATAAATATTTTTTTAATTATAAAATATTTTTTTTAAAAGAATATTATAATTTTATAATAAAAAATTATTAAATATAAAAACAAATTTATTTTTATAATTATTATTTTATTTATAATTTTAATTATTTTCACATTTGTAAATAAATTATATAATATTATTCTTAAAAATTATAATATAAATTTATCATTATATTTTTTAAATATAAATGTATTATAAATATTAATAAAAATTATAACAAATCAAAAATATTATTTTACGTATATTAATTTGAAAACTCTGAAAAAACGATATTAAAAATTATGTTTTCACACACTTATTTAATACATTACATAATATTTTGGTGGTACTTAGTTTTAAAATCTTTTATTTCTCTTATTATGTTTCTTAGAATTATGCGTTTATTTTAATATTAATTGGACTCATAATTTTATTGATATTGTTTCTTGTTCTTTTATTAAAACTGAATATATGATTCTTAATATTTTATGTTAATACAGTAAATTTGAAAGCATATTAAAATATTATATATTTATTAGTTAAGGTGATTAAATCATATTATATATATATATACACATGGTACAATTTATATCTTTGTTGAATTTAAGGTAAAATATGATTTTGAAATAACAGGGATGTGTCTAATTCAAAAAAGTCAACACGTCAACATGTAGTCTACTAAAAAATATTAACAATTGGATGTGCTTGATTGATCCTCAAAACACGCATAGAAAAAGTTAATACGGCTCATTTCCTTTTCAAATTAGAATGCAGGTGTGTACACTATTTTTCTAATCTCAAACAATCAAAACACTTTTTCTTTCCTTTATACACAACAATTGTTTGCGAAAATATTTCTTTGGTGGGAGCAAAGGTGACAATCAAAGCCAAGAAGCATATCCTCAGCAAAATGAGTGTTGACAGGTTGAAAGTTGCAGCTCAAGGGGGAGACATGAACAATCTCTACGCAGTGCTTCAGCAGGATCCACATGTTTTGAATCTCATAGATTCAATAACATGTATAGATACTCCTTTGCATGATGCTGCATTTGCTGGACATATCATAGATTCAATAACATGTATAGATACTGAAACCTTCATTTTCTCTTAAACTAAATTTGCAAGGATTTAGTCCTATGCACCTTGATTTGCAAACGGGCCATAACAAAATAGCGATTCGTCTTCTAGACATTAACAAGGAACTGGTCCGAGTTAAAGGGAAAGATGGCGTCACTCCTCTGCATCTGGCAACGCAAATAGGAGAAACTGAGATTTTGGAGGAATTCCTCAAGGCTTGTCCAGGTTCCATTGAAGACTTGACAGTTAGAAGGGAGGCTCCACTGCATATTGCAGTGAGACATCAACACTCTGAGGCTCTTACAATCTTGATTGGTTGTCTCAAAGGAAATTCCCAAAATTTGGAGAAAACAGTATTGAACCGGAAGGATGAAGATGGCACTACTACGCTACAAAAATAATAAGTTTAATTATCAATCGATAAACTTTTTTTTTAAAAAAAAAATTATCATTTAATATTTTTTACATATTTATTTTTATGAAATTTTTTTTATAAATTTATATGTAAAATTTTTTTTATAAATTTGTTTATAAAAAAAAATTTTATTAATTTATTTGTGAGAAATTTTCTATTTGATAAGAAATTTTTATAAATTTTTTTGAAAAATTTTCTATTAATCTTTTACTCATAAATTTTCTATCATCACAAATTTGTAGTAATATAAAAAATTTAAAAATATTATATATATATATATATATATTTATATTTAGACATTTTAGTAATAACATGTTAATATTACAGGTAATTTCATTGTTGATATGTCGATCATATCTATGCGCACGTGGCTAAGTGCGGAGTTTAACATGAGAGAGAGTATAAGTGAAGAGGTACGAAATGCTTATTTAGTAGTGGCCATACTTGTTGCAACGACCACTTATCAATCAGCCCTGAATCCTCCTGGTGAACTTTATCAAATTGATGCAGTTGGGACAAATAACACTCTCAATCATGCAACTTCCAACTCATCAATATATGAAGCAAAATCAATCATGTCTATGTTACCACTATTTGAAGATTGGACAGCTCTATTCATGTAATTCAAGTGTTTTAATAATGATCAAGAAAATCAAGAATCAGGACATCAAAGATAATTCAAGAAGACTAAAGGAAGCTCAAAGATTTACAAGAAAATTCAAGTTGGAAACAAGCTCAAAGACATTAAAGACTTAGTTTATAAGCTGTGAGTGAATGAAATCAAAAGATAATCATCACTCAGATCAGAGTATTCTCTCAAGAAAACTATTTCTAGAAAAACTATAAAATACTGCAATAATCGATTACATAATCGATTATGGAAATTTGAAAATAAATGAGATACTGGAATAATCGATTACATAATCGATTATGGATTTTGGAAATAAATGAGATGCGGCAATAATCGATTATCTAATCGATTATGTGAATTTTATAAATGTATTACTTGCGGCAATAATCGATTATATCCTTAACATAATCGATTATGCTCGGAGATTTTTGAAAATCAAATGTTGCGAAAAATCCTCCAACAATTAATGAAATATCTGATTTTGATTTTGTGAACGTTGTGAGGCTATGAAAAAATAAATCATATTGATTTCAAATTAAAATAAAGATTTTATTTTATTTGGGAATATTTGTCCTCCAACAATTAAAGGGGAATCTTTGATTTTATTTTATTTTCTGAACGT
>BDMB01000228.1:60552-70832 GCA_016859785.1 Macrotyloma uniflorum
CTCCTTTCTTCTTCTTCTCCTCCTTGTTTCTTCTTTTTCTAACATCTTCTTCTCCTTGTTTCTTCTTCTTCTCCTAACTTCTTCTACTCCTTTCTTCTTCTTCTCCTCCTTGTTTCTTCTTCTTCTAATTTCTTCTTCTCCTTGTTTCTTCTTCTTCTCCTAACTTCTTCTACTCCTTCTTCTTCTTCTCCTCCTTGTTTCTTCTTATTCTCCTAACTTCTTGTACTCCGTTCTTCTTCTTCTCCTCCTTGTTTCTTCTTCTTCTAACTTCATCTTCTCCTTGTTTCTTTTTCTTCTAAGTTCTTCTTCTCCTTGTTTCTTCTTCTTCTCCTGACTTCTTCTACTCCTTTCTTCTTCTTCTCCTCCTTGTTTCTTCTTCTTCTAACTTCTTCTTCTCCTTGTTTCTTCTTCTTCTAACTTCTTCTTCTCCTTGTTTCTTCTTCTTCTAACCTCTTTTTCTCCTTACTTCTTCTACTCCTTTCTTCTTCTTCTCCTCCTTGTTTCTTCTTCTAACTTCTTCTTTTCGTAACTTCTTCTACTCCTTTCTTTTTCTTCTCCTCCTTGTTTCTTCTTCTTCTAACTTCTTCTTCTCATTGTTTCTTCTTCTTCTCCTAACTTCTTCTACACCTTTCTTCTTCTTCTGCTCCTTCTTTCTTCTTCTCCTTGTTTCTTCTTCTTCTCCCCTTTTCTTCTTCTTCTAACTTCTTCTTCTCCTTATTTCTTCTTCTTCTCCTAACTTCTTCTACTCCTTTCTTTTTCTTCTCCTCCTTGTTTCTTCTTCTTCTAACTTCCTCTTCTCCTTGTTTCTTCTTCTTCTAACTTCGTGTTCTCCTTGTTTCTTCTTCTTCTAACTTCTTCTTCTCCTTGTTTCTTTTTCTTCTAACTTCTTCTTCTCCTTATTTCTTCTTCTTCTAACTTCTTCTTCTCCTTGTTTCTTTTTCTTCTAACTTCTTCTTCTCCTTATTTCTTCTTCTTCTAACTTCTTCTTCTTCTTGTTTCTTCTTCTTCTCCTAACTTCTTCTAGTCCTTTCTTCTTCTTGACCTCCTTGTTTCTTCTTCTTCTAACTTCTTCTTCTCCTGGTTTCTTCTTCTTCTCCTAACTTCTTCTACTCCTTTCTTCTTCTTCTCCTCCTTGTTTCTTCTTCTCCTTGTTTGTTCTTCTTCTAATGTCTTCTTCTCCGTGTTTCTTCTTCTTCTCCTAACTTCTTCTGGTCCTTTCTTCTTATTCTTCTACTTGTTTCTTCTTGTTCTTCTAACTTCTTCTTCTCCTTGTTTCTTCTTCTTCTCCTAACTTCTTCTACTTCTTCTTCTTCTTCTCCTCCTTGTTTCTTCTCCTTCTAACTTCTTCATCTCCATATTTCTTCTTCTTCTAACTTCTTCTTCTCCTAGTTTCTTCTTCTTCTAACTTCTTCTTCTCCATGTTTCATCCTCTCCTTGTTTCTTCTTCTTCTTCTTCTTGTTTCTTCTTCTCCTACTCGTTTCTTCTTCTCCTACTCGTTTCGTCTTCTTCTCCTCCTTATTTCTTCTTCTTTTAACTTCTTCTTCTCCTTGTTTCTTCTTCTTCTAACTTCTTCTTCTCCTAATTTCTTCTACTGCTTTCTTCTTCTTCTCCTCCTTGTTTCTTCTTCTTCCAACTTCTTCTTCTCCTTGTTTCTTCTTCTTCTCCTAAATTCTTCTACTCCTTTCTTCTTCTTCAGTTACTTGTTTCTTCTTCTTCTCCTTGTTTCTTCTTCTTCGCCTCACTTCTTCTACTCCTTTCTTCTTCTTCTCCTCCTTGTTTCTTCTTCTTCTTACGTCTTCTTCTCCTTGTTTCTTCTTCTTCTTACGTCTTCTTCTCCTTGTTTCTTCTTCTTCACCTAACTTCTTTTACTCCTTTCTTCTTCTTCTCCTCCTTGTTTCTTCTTCTTCGAACTTCTTCTTCTCCTTGTTTCTTCTTCTGCTTCTAACTTCTTCTACTCCTTTCTTCTTCTTCTTCTCCTATTTTCTTCTTCTTCTAACTACTTCTTCTCCTTCTTTGTTCTTCTTATAACTTCTTCTTCTCCTTGCTTGTTCTTCTTCTAACTTCTTCTCCTCCTTGTTTCTTCTTCTTTTAACTTCTTCTTCTCCTTGTTTCTTCATCTTCTCACTTCTTCTTCTCCTTGTTTCTTCTTCTTCTAACTTCTTCTACTCCTTTCTTCTTCTTATCCTTGTTTCTTCTTCTTCTAACTTTTTCTCCTTCTTTCTTCTTTTTCTAACTTCTTCTCCTTGTTTCTTCTTCTTCTTCTAACTTCTTCTTCGCCTAACTTCTTCTACTCCTTTCTTCTTCTTCTCCTCCTTGTTTCTTCTTTTCCTTGTTTCTTCTCCTCCTTGTTTCTTCTTCTCTTTGTTTCTTCTTCTTCTAAATTCTTCTTCTCCTTGTTTCTTCTTCTTCTCCTAACTTCTTCTACTCCTTTCTTCTTCTTCTCCTCCTTGTTTCTTCTTCTTCTAACTTCTTCTTCTCCTTGTTTCTTCTTCTTCTCCTAACTTCTTCTACGCCTTTTTTCATCTTCTCCTCCTTGTTTCTTCTTCTCCTTGTTTCTTCTTCTTTTAACTTCTTCTTTTTATTTCTTCTTCTTCTCCTAACTTCTTCTACTCCTTTCTTCTTTTTCTTCTCCTTGTTTCTTCTTCTTCTAACTTCTTCTTCTCCTTGTTTGTTTTTCTTCTAACTTCTTCTTCTCCATGTTTGTTCTTCTTCTAACTTCTTCTTCTCCTTGTTTCTTCTTCTTCTAACTTCTTTGTCTCCTTGTTTCTTCTTCTTCTAACTTCTTCTTCTCCTAACTTCTTCTACTCCTCCTTATTTCTTCTTCTCCTTGTTTCTTTTTCTTCTAACTTCTTCTTCTCCATGTTTCTTCTTCTTCTTACTTCTTCTTCTCCTAACTTCTTCTACTCCTTTCTTCTTGTTCTACTCCTTGTTTCTTCTTCTTCTTCTTGTTTCTTCTTCGTCTCCTAACTTCTTCTACTCCTTTCTTCTTCTTCTCCTCCTTTTTTCTTCTTCTTCTAACTTTTTCTTCTCCTTGTTTCTTCTTCTCCTCCTCCATGTTTCTTCTTCTCCTTATTTCTTCTTCTTCTAACTTCTTCTTCTCCTTGTTTGTTCTTCTTGTTACTTCTTCTTCTCCTTGTTTCTTCTTCTTCTAACTTCTTCTTCTCCTTGTTTCTTCTTCTTCTAACTTCTTCTTCTCCTTGTTTCTTCTTCTTCTAACTTCTTCTCCTAACTTCTTCTACTCGTTTCTTCTTCTTCTCCTCCTTATTTCTTCTTCTCCTTGTTTCTTTTTCTTCTAACTTCTTCTCCATGTTTCTTCTTCTTCTAACTTCTTCTTCTACTAACTTCTTCTACTCCTTGAACAGTAAAATATTTATCTTATTTTATTTATCTTATTATGTTTTGTTAATGTTTATAAGTATTTAATAATGATAAATTATGTCTTATTTGAGTTATTAGACCATTTGAGGTCTTAACACTAAATTGTGCATAAAAACAGTAAATTAAGCATTATTTTGTACTAACCCGAAACTGACATGGTTCACTGTTTGATTTATTGTATTTTCTACAGAGGTTCAAATTCAATGATTCTTGTTGCATATTAAAATAGACATGTTAAGATGAAAACTAAAATTTGAAGCGTGTGAATTGGATAAGATTTGAAGATTTTACATGCATTTAAAGTTGGCGCTTGTGCAAACTCACGCGGCTGGCGTGTTCCACATGAGTTCCTTGTGCAAAAATTGGGCTCCCGGATTCATTTGACCTCCAAATTAAGTGAAACTTGTCAGGATGATTCTCTAACTTAATGGGCTTCAATTGGGCGCTGATTTCATGTAATTTGGACTTGAATTGAAATTTCTATAATTTTATTAAGTGAGGTTCACCAGGCCTGACTGGCCCAATGAACACCTCTCAGTGTTTTATTTATGGAGAGCGCACCACAAAGCCAAATGAGGTGGAAACAGTGGCGTTTTAAACTTAACTCATAGAGCTTTCTAGTGGCTTTTGAATCATCACATTTGGAGCCAAAACGAAGAATCTGGGCGCGTTTCAAGTCAGCTGAAATGCATCCCACGTGTGCTTGCGCGCCAAAACGTTTCAAATTCTATGTAACTTTGATTGTGTGCTTCGTTTCTATTGTAATTAAGTTGTGCCTAGGTATATATTGTAAAAACTCATATCTAAAACATAAGTTGTGAAGTTTACATTCAGATCTGATGCAGAGCTTTTCGAATTCTCTCTCTTTTCCTCATGCATCCATGGCTTCCTTCATCTTCTACTCTTGCGCGCCATTGTTTCTTCACTTGTGTATGTGTTTTCGCTTCTTTCTTCCATAGATCCTCTTGTGTTTGATCTGTTCTGTGTTCTTTGCATCTTCTCTTTAATGTTTTCTTTAAGTTCTTGAATGTTTTAGAGTAGATTTTACCGAACAAATTCTTTGGAAAAGCCACCAATGACTCACTAATCTTAGATTTGAGCTTTGACTTGGTTTAGCTTGTGGAAACTCTTGAGATTTCATTGTTGAAGCTTGCAAATGGTTATGGTGAAATTCTAAATGAAAGAGATTAGGGTTTCACAATGTCAAGTCCACTCAAAAGCTAAGGTACGGCATTGAGTTATGTGTGCATGTTCCATGGAATGAGTTTGTGCTTTCTTTACATGCTTTGAATTTTACATGCTTTGATTTTATGTGCTTTCAATGTTAGAATAGCATACTGTTTTCCATAGTTAGAGTACTGTTTAGGTTTATTAGATTTAGATTTAAATGCCTTGCTACAATTTACAATTCATGCATTAGCTTAGGGTAGTGTTTAGGCCATTTCCACACATTTCATAGCATTTTAATTGCCTCAAACCCCCCTGAAAAATTAGAAAAATCAAAAACAAACTTTGGTGCATTCATTCATATATTCATACCTTTCATTTGCCACTGTTTTTGGGTCTGAACCAGCTTAGTCATTTTCTAGGTCAGTTTTGAGCCAAAAACGCACCAAAACACCCTCCATTGAGCCATCTCCCACTTAGAAACCCCAAAACCCAAAAATAACATCATTTCACTCGACCAACCCCACATTTCCAAGCCACCCTAAGATTTTGGTTCGAGAAAAGTTGTCCAGATTGAGCTCTGACCGAGAGCCACCCATTTTTGGCTAGTTTTGGCTAGTTTTTGGCTCAGTCAGAACTTGATCTTGCATTTTGGCTTAGCCATCTTCAACTTTTCCCAAACCAAATTTTTACCACTTCATTCTTTCATCCATTTGAACACATCTGTCCATCCAGAATTTTGAAAATCAAAAATATTTTCATAGTTGACCGAGAGTGGTGCATTTGGTGCACCAAAACCTAGCCAGATTTTTGACTCTCGACCAACTACCATTTCTGTACATATTTTACTAACCATGTCTTTGTAAAAAGTGTTTGTTTTGTTGTTTACTAACATTTGGTGCAGCTACTTCACAATTTTGACCAACTTGAATTTTTGACAATGCTCTTAACTTGGATTTTCAGTTGGTTAAATTGTGAATTCTGTACTGATCTGCATTGTATCTTTTAAATTAGCATTCTGTTTCCATTTCATTCATATCATATAGGATTTAACCCCATTTAGATTTATTTAGTTTTAACTTGATTTTTAGGTTGCATTTCATTCATTTCATGCATTTTTCACTCATTTGAATCACACATCTCTTATACTTCTTTACTCTTTGCTTCCACAGATTGATATCTTGGTTCCCACTGTGCTACATTATTATTATTGTCTTGGGGAATCATTATTTGAATAGAAGCGCACCGCGACACAAAAGAGCAGTCTATCACTCCTTTCTTCTTGTTCTACTCCTTGTTTCTTCTTCTTCTTCTTGTTGCTTCTTCTTCTCCTAACTTCTTCTCCAACTTTTTTCTTCTTCTCCTTCTTTCTTCTTCTTCTAACTTCTTCTTCTCCTTGTTTCTTCTTCTTCTCCTTACTTCTTCTACTCCTTTCTTCTTCTTCTCCTCATTGTTTCTTCTACTCCTTGTTTCTTCTTCTTCTAACTTCTTCTTCTCCTTGTTTCTTCTTGTTCTAACTTCTTCTTCTCCTTTTTTCTTCTTCTTCTAACTTCTTCTTCTCCTAACTTCTTCTACTCCTTTCTTCTACTTCTTCTCCTTGTTTCTTCTTCTTCTAACTTCTTCTTCTTCTTCTTCTCCTAACTTCTTCTACTCCTTCGGTCTTCTTCTCATCCTTCTTTCTTCTTCTTCTCCTAACTTCTTCTACTCCTTTCTTCTTCTTCTTCTCCTTATTTCTTCTTCTTCTAACTTCTTCTTCTCCTTGTTTGTTTTTCTTCTAACTTCTTTTTCTCCTTGTTTGTTCTTCTTCTAACTTCTTCTCCTCCTTGTTTCTTCTTCTTCTAACTTCTTCTTCTCCATGTTTCTTCTGCTTCTAACTTCTTCTTCTCCTTGTTTCTTCTTCTTCTAACTTCTTCTTCTAACTTCTTCTTCTCCTTGTTTCTTCTTCTTCTAACTTCTTCTTTCCCTTGTTTCTTCTTCTTCTAACTTCTTCTTCTCCTAACTTCTTCTACTCCTTTCTTCTTCTTCTTCTCCTTGTTTTTTATTCTTCTAACTTCTTCTTCTCCTTGTTTCTTCTTCTTCTAACTTCTTCTTCTCCTAACTTCTTCTACTCCTTTCTTCTTCTTCTCCTCCTTGTTTCTTCTTCTCCTTGTTTCTTCTTCTTCTCCTTCTTTCTTCTTCTTGTCCTAACTTCTTCTACTCCTTTCTTTTTCTTCTCCTCCTTGTTTCTTCTTCTCCTTGTTTCTTGTTCTTCTCCTAACTTCTTCTACTCCTTTCTTCTTCTTCTTCTCCTTGTTTCTTCTTCTTGTAACTTCTTCTTCTCCTTCTTTCTTCTTCTTCTCCTAACTTCTTCTACTCCTTTGTTCTTCTTCTCCTCCTTGTTTCTTATTCTTCTAACTTCTTCTTGTACTAACTTCTTCTACTCCTTTCTTCTTCTTCTCCTCCATGTTTCTTCTTCTCCTTGTTTCTTCTTCTTTTCCTAACTTCTTTTACTCCTTTCTTCTTTTTCTCCTCCTTGTTTCTTCTTCTCCTTGTTTCTTCTTCTTCTAACATCTTCTTCTCCTTGTTTCTTCTTCTTCTCCTAACTTCTTTTACTCCTTTCTTAGGCTTCTCCTCCTTGTTTCTTCTTGTCCTTGTTTCTTCTTCTCGTTGTTTCTTCTTCTTCTAACTTCTTCTTCTCCTTGTTTCTTCTTCTGCTCCTAACTTCTTCTACTCCTTTCTTCTTTTTCTTCTCCTTGTTTCTTCTTCTTCTAACTTCTTCTTCTCCATGTATGTTGTTCTTCTAACTTCTTCTTCTCCTTGTTTCTACTTCTTCTAACTTCTTCTTCTCCTTCTTTCTTCTTCTTCTAACTTGTTCTTCTCCTAACTTCTTCTACTCGTTTCTTCTACTTCTCCTCCTTATTTCTTCTTCTCCTTGTTTCTTTTTCTTCTAACTTCTTCTCCTTGTTTCTTCTTCTTCTAACTTCTTCTTCTCCTTGTTTCTTTTTCTTCTAACTTCTTCTCCTTGTTTCTTCTTCTTCTAACTTCTTCTTCTCCTAACTTCTTCTACTCCTTTCTTCTTCTTCTATTCCTTGTTTCTTCTTCTTCTTCTTGTTTCTTCTTCTTCTTCTTCTTGTTTCTTCTTGTTCTCCTATCTTCTTCTACTCCTTTCTTCTTCTTCTCCTCCTTGTTTCTTCTTCTCCTTGTTTCTTCTTCTTCTCCTCCTTGTTTCTTCTTCTCCTTGTTTCTTCTTCTTCTCCTAACTTCTTCTACTCCTTTCTTCATCTTCTCCTCCATGTCTCTTCTTCTCCTTATTTCTTCTTCTTCTAACTTCTTCTTCTCCTAACTTCTTCTACTCCTTTCTTCTTTTTCTTCTCCTTGTTTCTTCTTCTAACTTCTTCTTCTCCTTGTTTCTTCTTCTTCTAACTTCTTCTTCTCCTTGTTTCTTCGTCTTCTAACTTCTTTTTCTCCTAAATTCTTCTACTCATTTCTTCTTCTTCTCCTCCTTATTTCTTCTTCTCCTTGTTTGTTTTTCTTCTAACTTCTTCTTCTGCTTGTTTCTTCTTCTTCTAACTTCTTCTTCTCCTAAGTTCTACTCCTTTCTTCTTCTTCTACTCCTTGTTTCTTCTTCTTCTTCTTGTTTCTTCTTCTTCTCCTAACTTCTTCTACTCCTTTCTTCTTGTTCGCCTCCTTGTTTCTTCTTCTTCTAACTTCTTCTTCACCTTGTTTCTTCTTCTTCTAATTTCTTCTTGTACTAACTTCTTCTACTCCTTTCTTCTTCTTCTCCTCCTTGTTTCTTCTTCTTCTAACTTCTTCTTCTCCTTGTTTCTTCTTCTTCTCCTAACTTCTTCTACTCCTTTCTTCTTCTTCTCCTCCTTGTTTCTTCTTCTTCTAACTTCTTCTTCTCCTTGTTTCTTCTTCTTCTTCTAACTTCTTCTTGTCCTTGTTTCTTCTTCTTCTCCTAACTTTCTCTTCTCCTTTCTTCTTCTTCTCCTCCTTGTTTCTTCTTCTTCTAACTTCTTCTTCTCCTTGTTTCTTCTTCTTCTCCTAACTTCTTCTACTCCTTTCTTCTTCTTCTCCTCCTTGTTTCTTCTTCTTCTAACTTCTTCTTCTCCTTGTTTCTTCTTCTTCTCCTAACTTCTTCTACTCCTTTCTTCTTCTTCTCCTCCTTTTTTCTTCTTCTCCTTGTTTTTTCTACTTCTAACTTCTTCTTCTCCTTGTTTCATCTTTTTCTCCTAACATCTTCTACTCCTTTCTTCTTCTTCTCCTCCGTGTTTCTTCTTCTCCTTGTTTCTTCTTCTTCTCCTAACTTCTTCTACTCCTTTCTTCTTCTTCTCCTCCGTGTTTCTTCTTCTCCTTGTTTCTTCTTCTTCTAACTTCTTCTTCTCCTTGTTTCTTCCTCTTCTCCTAACTTCTACTCCTGTCTTCTTCTTCTTCTCCTAACTTCTACTCCTTTCTTCTTCTTCTCCCCCTTTCTTCTACTCCTTTCTTCTTCTTCTACTCCTTGTTTCTTCTTCTTCTTCTTGTTTCTTCTTCTTCTCCTAACTTCTTCTACTCCTTTCTTCTTGATCGCCTCCTTATTTCTTCTTCTTCTAACCTCTTCTTCACCTTGTTTCTTCTTCTTCTAACTTCTTCATGTAGTAACTTCTTCTACTCCTTTCTTCTTCTTCTCCTCCTTGTTTCTTCTTCTTCTAACTTCTTCTTCTCCTTGTTTCTTCTTCTTCTTCTAACTTCTTCTTCTCCTTGTTTCTTCTTCTTCTCCTAACTTTCTCTTCTCCTTTCTTCTTCTTCTCCTCCTTGTTTCTTCTTCTCCTTGTTTCTTCTTCTTCTAACTTCTTCTTCTCCTTGTTTCTTCTTCTTCTCCTAACTTCTTCTTCTCCTCCTTTTTTCTTCTACTCCTTTCTTCTTCTTCTCCTCCTTTTTTCTTCTTCTCCTTATTTCTTCTACTTCTAACTTGTTCTTCTCCTTGTTTCTTCTTTTTCTCCTAACATCTTCTACTCCTTTCTTCTTCTTTTCCTCCGTGTTTCTTCTTCTCCTTGTTTCTTCTGCTTCTAACTTCTTCTTCTCCTTTTTTCTTCTTCTTCTCCCAACTTCTACTCCTTTCTTCTTCTTCTTCTCCTAACTTCTACTCCTTTCTTCTTCTTCTTCTCCTTGTTTCTTCTTCTTCTAACTTCTTGTTCTCGTACCTTCTTCTACCCTTTTCTTCTTCTTCTCCTCCTTTTTTCTTCTTCTTCTTCTTGTTTCTTCTTCTTCTCCTAACTTCTTCTACTCCTTTCTTCTTCTTCTTCTCCTTGTTTCTTATTCTTCTAACTTTTTCTCCTAACTTCTTCTACTCCTTTCTTCTTCTTCTCCTCCGTGTTTCTTCTTCTCCTTGTTTCTTCTGCTTCTAACTTCTTCTTCTCCTTTTCTTGTTCTTCTAACTTCTTCTTCTCCATGTATCTTTTTCTTCTAACTTCTTCTTATCCTAACTTTTTCAACTCCTTTCTTCTTCTTCTCCACCTTGTTTCTTCTTCTCCTCGTTTCTTCTTCTTCTAACTTCTTCTTCTCCTTGTTTCTTCTTCTTCTAACTTCTTCTTCTCCTTGTTTCTTCATCTTCTATCTTCTTCTTCTCCTAACTTCTTCTACTCCTTTCTTCTTCTTCTCCTCCTTGTTTCTTGTTCTTCTAACTTCTTCTTCTCCATGTATCTTTTTCTTCTAACTTCTTCTTATCCTAACTTTTTCAACTCCTTTCTTCTTCTTCTCCACCTTGTTTCTTCTT
>BDMB01000228.1:70965-89692 GCA_016859785.1 Macrotyloma uniflorum
TTCTTGTTTCTTCTTCTTCTCCTAACTTCTTCTACTCCTTCTAACTTCTTCTTCTCCTTCATTCTTCTTCTTCTAACTTCTTCTTCTCCTTGTTTCTTCTTCTTCTAACTTCTTCTTCTCCTTGTTTTTTCTTTTTCTAACTTCTTCTTCTCCTACCTTCTTCTACTCGTTTCTTCTTCTCCGCCTCCTTGTTTCTTCTTCTCCTTGTTTCTTTTTCTTCTAACTTCTTCTTCTCCTTGTTTCTTCTTCTTCTAACTTCTTGTTCTCGTACCTTCTTCTACCCTTTTCTTCTTCTTCTCCTCCTTTTTTCTTCTTCTTCTTGTTTCTTCTTCTTCTCCTAACTTCTTCTACTCCTTTCTTCTTCATCTCCTCCTTGTTTCTTCTTCTCCTTGTTTCTTCTTCTTCTAAATTCTTCTTCTCCTAACTTCTTCTACTCCTTTCTTCTTCATCTCCTCCTTGTTTCTTCTTCTCCTTGTTTCTTCTTCTTCTAAATTCTTCTTCTCCTAACTTCTTCTACTCCTTTCTTCTTCTTCTCTTCCACCATGTTTCTTCTGTGCCTTATTTTCTTCTTCTAACTTCTTCTTCTCCTTGTTTCTTCTTCTTCTCCTTTCTTTTTCTTCTCCTCCTAGTTTCTTGTTCTTCTAACTTCTTCTTCTCCTTGTTTCTTTTTCTTCTAACTTCTTCTACTCCTAACTTCTTCTACTCCTTTCTTCTTCTTCTCCTCCTTGTTTCTTCTTCTCCTTGTTTCTTCTTCTTCTAACTTCTTCTTCTCCTTGTTTCTTCTTCTTCTAACTTCTTCTTCTCCTAGCTTCTTCTACTCGTTTCTTCTTCTCCTCCTCCTTGTTTCTTCTTCTCCTTGTTTCTTTTTCTTCTAACTTCTTCTTCTCCTTTTTTCTTTTTCTTCTAACTTCTTCTTCTCCTTTTTTCTTCTTCTTCTAACTTCTTCTTCTCCTAACTTGTTCTACTCCTTTCTTCTTATTCTCCTCCTTGTTTCTTCTTCTTCTAACTTCTTCTTCTCCTTGTTTCTTTTTTTTCTAACTTCTTCTACTCCATTCTTCTTCTTCTCCTCCTTGTTTCTTCTTCTCCTTGTTTCTTCTTTTTCTAACTTCTTCTTCTCCTTGTTTCTTTTTCTTCTAACTTCTTCTTCTCCTTTTTTCTTCTTCTTCTAACTTCTTCTTCTCCTAACTTGTTCTACTCCTTCTAACTTCTTCTTCTCCTAACTTCTTCTACTCCTTTCTTCTTCTTCTCCTCCTTGTTTCTTCTTCTTCTAACTTCTTGTTGTCCTTGTTTCTTCTTCTTCTCCTAACTTCTTCTACTCCTTTCTACTTCCTTCCGCCTTGTTTCTTCTTCTTCTAACTTCTTCTTCTCCTTGTTTATTCTTCTTCTAACTTCTTCTTCTCCTAACTTCTTCTACTGCTTTCTTCTTCTTCTCCTCCTTGTTTCTTCTTCTTCTAACTTCTTCTTCTCCTAACTTCTTCTACTGCTTTCTTCTTCTTCTCCTCCTTGTTTCTTCTTCTTCTAACTTCTTCTTCTTCTTATTTCTTGTTCTTCTCCTAACTTTTTCTACTCCTTTCTTCTTCTTCTCCTCCTTGTTTCTTCTTCTTCTAACTTCTTCTCCTAACTTCTTCTACTCCTTTCTTCTTCTTCTTCTCCATGTTTCTTCTTCTTTTAACTTCTTCTTCTCCTTGTTTCTTCTTCTTCTAACTTCTTCTTCTCCTAACTTCTTCTACTCCTTGATTCTTCTTCTTATAATTCTTCTACTCCTTTCTTCTTGTTCTCCTCCTTGTTTGTTCTTTCTTAACTTCTTCTTCTCCTTGTTTCCTCTTCTTCTCCTAACTTCTTTTACTCCTTTCTTCTTCTTCTCCTCCATGCTTCTTCTTTTTTAAACTTCTTCTTCTCCTTGTTTCTTCTTCTTCTAACTTCTTCTTCTCCTAACTTCTTCTACTCCTTTCTTCTTCTTCTTCTCCATGTTTCTTCTTCTTTAAACTTCTTCTTCTCCTTGTTTCTTCTTCTTCTAACTTCTTCTTCTCCTAACTTCTTCTACTCCTTTCTACTTCTTCTCCTACTCTTTTCTTCTTCTTCTTCTCCTTGTCTCTTCTTTTTCTAACTTCTTCTTCTCCTAATTTCTTCTACTTGTTTCTTCTTCTTCTCCTCCTTATTTCTTCTTCTCCTTGGTTCTTCTTCTTCTAACTTCTTGTTGTCTTTGTTTCTTCTTCTTCGCCTAACTTCTTTTACTCCTTTCTTCTTCTTCTCCGCCTTGTTTCTTCTTCTTCTAACTTCTTCTTCTCCTTGTGTCTTCTTTTTCTAACTTCTTCTTCTCCTAACTTCTTCTACTCCTTTCTTCTTCTTCTCCTCCTTGTTTCTTCTTCTTTTCCTTGTTTCTGCTTCTTCTAACTTCTTCTTCTCCTAACTTCTTTTTTCTCCTTTCTTCTTCTTCTCCTCCTTGTTTCTTCTTCTCCTTGTTTCTTCTTCTTCTCCTCCTTGTTTCTTCCTCTAACTTCTTCTTCTGGTAACTTCTTCTACTCATTTGTTCTTCTTCTCCTCCTTGTTTCTTCTTCTTCTAACTTCTTCTCCTAACTTTTTCTACTCCTTTCTTCTTCTTCTCCTCCTTGTTTCTTCTTCTTCTAACTTCTTCTACTCCTTTCTTCTTCTTCTCCTTTCTTCTTCTTCTCCTCCTTGCTCCTTCTTCTTCTAACCTCTTCTTCTCCTTGTTTCTTCTTCTCCTACCTTCTTCTACTCCTTTGTTCTTCTTCTCCTCCTTGTTTCTTCTTCTCCTTGTTTCTTGTTTTTCTAACTTCTTCTTCTCCTTGTTTCTTCTTCTCCTCCTTGTTTCTTCTTCTTCTAACTTCTTCTTCTCGTTGTTTCTTCTTCTTCTAACTTCTTCTTCTCCTAACTTCTTCTACTGCTTTCTTCTTCTTCTCCTCCTTGTTTCTTCTTCTTCTCCTAACTTCTTCTACTCCTTTCTTCTTCTTCTTCTCCTTGTTTCGTCTTCTTCTAACTTCTTCTTCTCCTTGTTTCTTATTCGTGTAACTTCTTCTTCTCCTTGTTTCTTCTTCTTCTAACTTCTTCCTCTACTAACTTCTTCTACTCCTTTCTTCTTCTTCTTCTCCTTGTTTCTTCTTCTTCTAACTTCTTCTTCTCCTTGTTTCTTCACTACTAGAAAAAAGGGTTTTTACGTCAGTTAAATTGGACAATTAACATCGAAAAACGAGGCGTCGTTGAATCAGGCGACGTTAAATTTAACGTCGGTTATTAAAATAACCGACGTTAAAACGTTGGGATTTAATGTGGGTTATAAAAATAACCGACGTTAAAAGTTTATGATATAACGTCGGCTTTTTTTATAACCAACCTTAAAAGGTTATTATATAACGTCAATTATTTTATATCCTTTGTTGAAATATGTTTATTATATTGATTTAACGTCGTTTATTGTAATAACCGACGTTGAAATATGGATTTAACGTTGTTATCAAGTGGCATCAAGAGGGGGGGGTGAATTGATGTTAAAGTTAAAACCTTTTCCTTAAAAAAAATTCCTCTTGATTATTAATTCGTCTTAGCAGATAAATAAAAACGCAACGGAAAATTAAAGAAGATAAGGGAAAGAAGAGAGACACCCGGAATTTATACTGGTTCGGGTTGACACTTTTAACCTTACATCCAGTTCCCAAATCACCTCAAACCGAGATGATTTCCCACTCTTATATTTTAATTCTTCACAAATTACAACCACCAATTACCAGTGAAACATGTAAAAAGGAAAATTAAAATTCTCACTATCTCTTGAACCCACAAGAGAATTCCCATTCTTCCTTGAATCCCGTAAGGAAGTGAAAACCTTCCTTGAATCACACAAAGAAGAAAAGCTTACCTCCTCTGAACAACCTCAGAGGAAGATCAGAAAATAAAATAAATGTCACCTGTATGTGAAGATATCAAAGTGTGGCACTGCTCTGCTCAGGGTTTCTCAAAAGCCTGTAAAGAAGATTTTCTCTGAGAACAATATTCTCCCTTTCAAAAATAATAATTTTGTGGCTCAGTTCAGGAGAGAAGGAATAAGTGAAAAAGATAGATGTGTGTATTTCCTAATGTAATTCAAAAGCTTTTAAATAAAAAAAGATATAAAAATTGTTTTAATTCGAAATTTGATACACAGAATCATCTCCAACGTTCAGAAAATTATATCAAAGATATTCCAAGATTTTCGGAGGATTCTGTGCAACGTTCATAATTTTCGAAAATCCACGAACATAATCGATTATCTTAAATACATAATCGATTATCCCCGCATTGAAAAACTTTTTAAAACCACAGATAATCGATTATCACCGAATGACACATTTTCCAAATTGCTCATAATCGATTACCTAATCGATTATCACCGCAAGTAACATTTTCTGAAAAGCTCATAATCGATTATGTAATCGATTATCACCGAATAGAACATTTTCTATTTTCAAAAATATAATCAATTATCTAATCGATTATTGCCGAATCAAATGTTTTTTCATTTTCACAAAGCATAATCGATTATTGCCGTATCAAAAACTTTGTATTTCAAAAATCCTGTCCCATAATCGATTACTTAATATACATAATCGATTATAGTGTCTTAAAAAGATTTTATAATAATTAAATTTACTTTGAGAACCTTCTGAGCAGAGTTATGTTCCTTTTTGATTCTCACTTCTACATCTACTCTAATAGTCTTGTTTGATTCTTTGCTTTCCTCTGGTCTTGATATCTTGAACACTTTTGCACATTGTGATAGTCTTGATCATTATGAAAATTCTTGAACAGAATGACAGCAATCTCCTTCTGTGATAACAATCTCCCCCTTTTTGATAATGATTAAGGAAAAATTAAGTGTACCTGTGTGCTGAAATAAATCCATAGACTTTTATAAAGTACTCATTAGTATATTTTATAATTCATTGCTCCCCCTGCTTATGAAATAATTCAATAATCCAAAATTAAATGAATAAGCAGTAAACAGAGTAACACACATCAACACTAGAATCAAGAATCAACACATCAGAGAAATCAATTAAGGAAATCAATACATAACAAACAGCACAGAACACTTAGAAATTCTCCCCCTTTTTACTTAGATCATAAATAAAAAAGAAAAAGAAACTAAGTTAAAAATAGAAGCCTAATCCTAAACATCATGCCCCTGATCTTGAGATTCCCGCAACTCACGCTCCACAGAAGAGATGCGGTGTTCAAAGTCTTCAAAGCTCCTTCGAATAGTGGTATTGAGCTCCTCAAAGCTAGCCCTCACATAGGAATCTAAATTTGCAGAATGTTGTTGAAGAGCTTGATACCTTTGTTCAGATACAGCACTAAAATCCACTTGCCATTTCTGAATGTTTTCCAGCATTTGAAGATACTGGTAAAGAAGAACTGCTTGATGTGGGGGATGAGGTCTGTCTTCATCCATAGCAGCTAGAGCTCCTTCTTGCTCAGTAGGAGCAACCCACACATCATCCACTTGTTGGAGTCCCATCTTATTCAGTACATTTCTTCCAATAGTACTGTGGCTGTCCATTGCAATATGTGACTCTCCTTCAACAGAGACACCACAGTGAATCAAAATCCTTGTAATAAACAAGGCATATGGCAGATGAGAATGAAGTCTTTGAGCCTTAAGCATATAATCTGTGATAATGGTTGGCCAATCCAAGGACAAACCATTTTTGATGCCATACATCAATAACAAATCTTCAGTAGTGAGCTGGGCATGATTAGATCCTCTAGGACATATTACCCAACTTATGATATAGGCCAGTAGACATTCATTGACACGCATAGGACCTGTCCTATATAGATTAAAATTTCCATGATAATTTTCTTTCAAATATGACCTGTAAACCTCCATTTTATCAAAGCCTTCATATCCAACAGTTATATTGACCCCATCATTAAGAATAGGAACTTTAGCGACATTCAGCCAAATATCATTATCTAAGTAGATATCAATACCTTTTACTCGTGATTTGACTCTGCCATTGTCCCTGGTCAAGTTGCAATAGAATGTGCGGATCATGTCTGGGTAGTACTTCTCATTTGAGTAAACTCCCCCTACAGTAATGCGTCCCAACTCCACAAGGTGTTTTAATCCTTGTGCCTGTAATAACTCCTGAAACTCAAAACCTTCATGCCTGAAAAAGTTAAGAGATAGACGCTTTGGAGGAACCATTTTCCTGGTTTTGAAATCTAGGATAAACTGAGGATGAATTTCTTCATCCGAAATCCAGCCACTCAAGTCATGAGGGCGTTCCACAACAGGCTCTTGAGGAGGAGAGACATGTTCTCTACGTCTTCTCCTAAGTGATAGCTTTCTGCTAGGATGAGATGAGGATGCCATGGAAAATAACACAGAAAAACAAGAACAAAGATGCAAAGAGATGATTGTTTAAGAAGAGGTAGAGAGAAGATCCAATTGTGTTGCTTAAATAGAGGTTTCAAAGTCCATTTCAAAAATATGACCGTTTGAAAACGGCTAGTTTTCAAGTTTCAAGAAGAAAACGGCTAGTTTGACCAATTTTTATCAAGTCTGACGCACATAATCGATTATGGTTTAATGATAATCGATTATCAAAACCCAGATAATCGATTATACTATGAACATAATCGATTATTACATGTACGAATCAAGCAAAGTGAGAACAATCCAGATAATCGATTATGATGAGCACATAATCGATTATTAGCGAATACATTTCAAAACATTTCTCACAACATATCAGCAAAGATCACAAAGACTTAACATCCAATATTCCTAGTTCTCTTCTAAGTTCAAGGAATCTATCCCTAGGTAATGGTTTAGTAAAAATGTCAGCTAATTGATTTTTAGTATCTATGTATTCAACTATGCAATCTCCTTTTATTATGTGATCTCTAATGAAATGATGTCTAATTTCAATATGTTTGGTCCTAGAATGCATGTTAGGATTCCTAGTAAGGTTTATGGCACTAGTACTATCACACTTTAGGGGTATGTGATCTAGATAGATATTAAAGTCCTCTAACTGATGCTTCATCCATAAGATCTGTGCACAACAACTACCTACTGCTATATACTCAGCTTCTGTGGTGGATAAAGCTACACAAGCTTGCTTCTTAGAGTGCCATGAAACTAAGGAACAACCTAATAAGTGACATGTGCCCCTAGTGCTTTTCCTATCTATTTTACAGCCTCCATAGTCTGAGTCTGAATAACCTATTAGGCTAGGGGAGGATCCTGAGGGATACCAAAAGTCCAAAATTTGTAGTTCCTTTTAAATACTTAAGAATTCTTTTAACTGCTACTACATGTGATTCTCTAGGAGATGACTGAAACCTAGCACACACACAAACACTATGCATAATATCAGGCCTACTAGTAGTAAGATAGAGTAAGGAACCAATCATACCTCTATATTTGGTTTGATCAACCATCTTACCTTTCTCATCATGATCAAGATAGCATGATGTTGCCATCGGAGTAGCTGCTTCTTTAGAACTCTCAAGTGAAAATTTCTTTAATATCTCTAGGGAGTACTTTGATTGGGAGATAAAGATTCCTTCCTTCAATTGTTTGATTTGTAGCCCAAGGAAGAATGTGAGCTCCCCCATCATTGACATTTCAAACTCTCCCTGCATAAGCTTGGCAAACTCTTGGCAAAGATCATTGTTAGTAGATCCAAAAATTATGTCATCAACATAAATTTGTACAACTATAATATGCTCTTGAAATTCTTTAATGAATAGAGTTGGATCAACTTTACCTCGTCGATAGTTTTGGCTTACCAAGAAATTGCTAAGTCTTTCATACCACGATCTTGGCGCTTGCTTGAGTCCATAGAGTGCTTTCTTCAGCTTGTATACATGATTAGGATGTTCATAGTCTTCAAATCCCGGAGGTTGACAAACATAGACTTCTTCTTTTATGTAGCCATTTAAGAAAGCGCTCTTGACATCCATTTGGAATAGCTTGAATTTCATTATTGATGCGTAGGCAAGCAATATCCTTATTGCTTCAAGTCTTGCAACAGGAGCATAGGTCTCATCGTAATCTATGCCTTCTTCTTGACTATACCCTTTAGCTACTAGTCTTGCTTTATTCTTTGTGATAATACTATTCTCATCAAGTTTATTTATAAACACCCATTTTGCTCCAATAACTTGTTGAGAGGGTGTTCTTGGTACAAGATCCCACACTTCATTTCTCTTGAATTGATTTAGCTCTTCTTGCATAGCATTTATCCAGTATTCATCCTTTAATGCTTCATCAATGCTTTTAGGTTCCACTTGAGAAACAAAAGCTACATTCATGCAGAAATTGTTTATCCTGCTTCTTGTTGTTCTTTGATCAATGCTTCCTATGATATTGTCCATTGATAGTCCTCTTGGAGTCCTCCATTCTCTTGGAAGTTCATCAACTGTTTGATGCCCATCTATTGAAAGCTTTTCAAGACTTTTAGTTAAATCTTCTATGTTGCTAGATGATTTCTGTATAGGTTCTTCTTCTTGAGATTTTTCCACTGCTGCTTTCTCTTCTTCTGTATCTATCATTTTCTTTCTTGACTCAAGAGGGTTTTCCTCAAGGTCCAATTGTTCATCAAAGGTTACATGTATAGTTTCTTCTACATGCAATGTTCTCCTATTATAAATTCTATATGCTTTACTAGTCAAAGAATAACCCAAGTATATATACCTTCATCAACTTTTGAGTCAAATTTTCCAAGGTTATTTTTTCCATTATTTAAAACATAGCATTTACACCCAAAAACTTTTATATGAGAAATATTTGGTTTTCTTCCTTTAAATAATTCATAAGGAGTATGTTTCAAAATTGGTCTAATTAAAAATCTATTTAAAATATAACATGCTGTTGACACCGCATCAGCCCAAAAATATTTAGGAAGATTCTTTTCATTTAACATTGTTCTAGCAAGTTCTTCCAAAGATCTATTCTTTCTTTCTACTACACCATTTTGTTGAGGTGTCCTAAGTGAAGAAAAGTTATGAGAAATTCCTAATTCAGCACAAAAATTTTCAAATGCTTCATTTTGAAATTCCCCACCATGATCACTTCTCAAAAATTTAATTTTTAAATCTTTCTCATTTTCAATAGCCTTGGCAAATTTTCTAAAAATTTCAAAGGTATTACTCTTGGATGATAAGAAAAATGTCCATGTATATCTAGAGTAGTCATCAACTATCACAAGAGCATAATAATTACCACCAAGACTCCTAGTGCGTGAGGGACCAAATAAATCCATGTGTAACATCTCTAAGGGTTTTGAAGTAGAAACGATATTTTTACTTTTAAAGGAAACTTTAGTTTGTTTACCCTTTTGACATGCTACACATACTCTATCCTTTAAAAAATTTAGTTTTGGTAGGCCAATTACTAACTCTTTAGTGATGAGTCTACTTAGATGATGCATATGAATGTGTGCAGCCCTTCTATGCCATAGCCAAGGATCCTCTTCCTTTGCTACAAGGCAAGGGATGTCCTAAATGCAATTTCAATCAAATCAATGACATAAATGTTATTTAATCTCTTACCTTTTAGAGCAACTTCATTTGAATCTTTATGAAGAATTTGGTAGCCAGTTCATTCAAAGACTATTTTCAAACCTTTGTCACAGAGTTGACTAACACTTAGGAGATTGTGCTTCAGTCCTTCTACCAGGAGGACATCATGGATTACAAAGCTTTCAGTAACACCTATGTCTCCTGATCCGAGAATTCTTCCTTTGTTGTTATCACCATAGGTCACATGCCCTTGACTTTTTATTTTGAGATTCTGAAATTTGCTTTTGTCTCCTGTCATATGTCTTGAGTATCCACTGTCTAAATACCATATGCTCTTTCTTTGTTTAGAGGTAACCTGCATCACAAATATTTTATTTTAGGTCCCCTTTATTATTTTGGGTCCTTAAGGGTTAGTATACATTTCGAGTCCTCTAGCAATTAATTCTTTGTTGGTATCCAAACAAATTTCCCAAATGGAACACCTACATGTTTTATAAAGCAATTATTAATGGTATGACCATGTTTCATGCAATAAAAACATTTGGGAGTTGAAAATGTTGATTTATGAGTTTTGGGTTGAAAACGGTTTATAGAAAATTTTTGAAATTTTGTTTGAGAGGATGCTTTGACAAAAATTGTCTTTTGTTTTTCCAAAGTTTTCTTAGGATTAAAACCAAGCCCAGTTTTACTAGAAGCTTCTTTTTGAGAGTTTAAAATAGTGTCAAGATGCATGCTTGATTTTGAAAATTTTGAAATCACATTTTCAAGACTCAATATTTTGTTTTGTAAAGTTTCACAGTTTTCACAGCTTTTCTCTTTTGAAATTGTTTCTAAGCTTGTTTTCAGAAACTCTTTTTCTTTTTCCACATCTTGCAATTTATTTTCTAGAATTTTAAAATTATTTTTTAAAGAAGTATGTTTTTTCGATAAATCATCAAAATTTTGAAACAACTCTTGAAAAGCCTCATGTAACTCATCATAGTAGTCTATAGATTCGGAATGACTTACCCGTGAAGATGTTTCTATATCATCATTTGCCATTAAGCAGCTATTTGCCTCCTCTTTATCTTCTTTCTTTCTTGCAAATGGACACTTGGATTTTGTTTTGCCTAGTCTGTTGCATCCGTAACATAAGCACTTGTAGTTTGTAGAAGAATTGTCTTGACTCTCATTTGCCATCAAGCATAAGTTTGCTTCTTCTTCCTCTTCACTTTCATTGGAGTCACTTTCAGAGGTTGTTGAAGCATTGTCTTCCCATGCGATGTAGGCTTTCTTTTTCTTCTTAAATATTTTCTTCCCTTTTTTCTTTTCTTTGTCTTCTTTCTTTGCATAAGGACATTCTGATTTGATGTGGCCCACTCTGTTGCATCCAAAGCACTTGAATTTTATTGTGGAGTTATTCTTCTCCTTCTTCTGAATTTGATTCTTCTTTTTGTTCTTGAGAAACCTGGAAAACTTTTTCACCATTAAAGAAAAATCATCATTATCAGTCTCACCTTCATTTTCAGTATCGGACTGTTCAGTTTTGAATGCTAGGGTTTTCTTTTTGTAGTTGTCCTCTCCATTCTTTAATCTTTGTAGTTCAAGTTCATGCTCTCTAAGTTTTCCGAATAATGTTGCTGTGTCCATTTTGGTCAAGTCTCTTGATTCCGTGATGGCTGTGACTTTTGGTTGCCAGTTTCTGTCCAGGGACTTCAATATCTTTGCGTTGAGTTCTTCCTTATCAAAACTCCTTCCCAAGGCTTCCAGATGATTTACAATATGTGTAAATTTTGTCTGAAAGTCTCCAATACTTTCATTCGGTGCCATGGTTAAGAGTTCATACTCTTGTTTCAAGGTATTCTTCCTTGCACGCTTTACTTCTTCTGTACCTTCATGTGTGACCTCTAATGTGTCCCACATTTCTTTGGCAGTCTTGCACCTGGAAATCCTATAAAATTCACTAAGGGTTAGTGCAGAAACAATGGCATTCCTTGCCCTTACATCGTATTGGGCTCTTTTGTTTTCATCTGGAGTCCACTGTAGAAACTGCTTTGGTGTTGATCCTTCAGCTGGCGTTGTCATTGGCACGAACAGACCATTTTGCACTGCATCCCAAACTCCATAATCGAGAGTCTGAAGAAAAATCTCCATCTTTGCCTTCCAGAACGGGTAGTTGTCTCCTTCAAAGAGTGGCAGTCTGTTGATCGACGCTCCTTCCCTGTAAATCTGATTCTGCGAAGTTATCTCACAAGATCGATTAGAAATATCTTATCAAACTGAGCTCTGATACCACTTGTTATCAAGTGGCATCAAGAGGGGGGGGGGGTGAATTGATGTTAAAGTTAAAACCTTTTCCTTAAAAAAAATTCCTCTTGATTATTAATTCGTCTTAGCAGATAAATAAAAATGCAACGGAAAATTAAAGAAGATAAGGGAAAGAAGAGAGACACCCAGAATTTATACTAGTTCGGATTAACACTTTTAACCCTACATCCAGTTCCCAAATCACCTCAAACCGAGATGATTTCCCACTCTTATATTTTAATTCTTCACAAATTACAACCACCAATTACCAGTGAAACATGTAAAAAGGAAAATTAAAATTCTCACTATCTCTTGAACCCACAAGAGAATTCCCACTCTTCCTTGAATCCCACAAGGAAGTGAGAAACCTTCCTTGAATCACACAAGGAAGAAAAGCTTACCTCCTCTGAACAACCTCAGAGGAAGATCAGAAAATAAAATAAATGTCACCTATATGTGAAGATATCAAAGTGTGGCACTGCTCTGCTCAGGGTTTCTCAAAAGCCTGTAAAGAAGATTTTCTCTGAGAACAATATTCTCCCTTTCAAAAATAATAATTTTGTGGCTCAGTTCAGGAGAGAAGGAATAAGTGAAAAAGATAGATGTGTGTATTTCCTAATGTAATTCAAAAGCTTTTAAATAAAAAAAGATATAAAAATTGTTTTAATTCGAAATTTGATACACAGAATCATCTCCAACGTTCAGAAAATTATATCAAAGATATTCCAAGATTTTCGGAGGATTCTGTGCAACGTTCATAATTTTCGAAAATCCACGAACATAATCGATTATCTTAAATACATAATCGATTATCCCCGCGTTGAAAAACTTTTTAAAACCACAGATAATCGATTATCACCGAATGACACATTTTCCAAATTGCTCATAATTGATTACCTAATCGATTATCACCGCAAGTAACATTTTCTGAAAAGCTCATAATCGATTATGTAATCGATTATCACCGAATAGCATATTTTCTATTTTCAAAAATATAATCGATTATCTAATCGATTATTGCCGAATCAAATGTTTTTTCATTTTCACAAAGCATAATCGATTATTGCCGTATCAAAAACTTTGTATTTCAAAAATCCTGTCCCATAATCGATTACTTAATATACATAATCGATTATAGTGTCTTAAAAAGATTTTATAATAATTAAATTTACTTTGAGAACCTTCTGAGCAGAGTTATGTTCCTTTTTGATTCTCACTTCTACATCTACTCTAATAGTCTTCTTTGATTCTTTGCTTTCTTCTAGTCTTGATATCTTGAACACTTTTGCACATTGTGATAGTCTTGATCATTATGAAAATTCTTGAACAAAATGACAGCAATCTCCTTTTGTGATAACAAACGTCGTTTTATACCATAACCAACGTAGATTTTCGATCAATTTTGTGCATTTGAAATTGTTTTATATTAATATTTCTGTTATAAGACCTGGTAATCGCATATATATTAATGAAATGTTATTATAACAAGTAAACAATTACAATTACAAATAATGAAACAAAATTCCCATTTCATAAATAATATACAATTACAATTAATCAATTAGATAGAAGAATTAAAGAAAACCCTAACTCTCTCTTTATGTGCAATTTTGTTCCTTCTTAATTTGATTTGGTACAAGTGTGAGTAAATCCCTAACTCTGTATGTTCAATTGAGAGTTCCTAATTTTAACAAAGTGTGCTTGCCCATTTGTTTCTAACCATTTGGATGGTTTGATTAGGCAATGCTTCTTTGTCTGTAAATGCCTGTAAAAACGAATTAACTTATTCATTAGTTCAGGTTATAACAAATAAATTGAATGTAACAATTTAGTGAAATAAGATGATGCTTACCTTATCCCAAGTATCTTTAATGTTTCCAAAAATAATGAGCCACATCTAATACATCACGTAATATCCACACTCGAAAGAACCAGGTTGTTTGTTACACTGAAAAATACGACTTATTAGTATATAGTTTAGCATAAAAACTTAAATAATATACACTAAAAAGGTACATACCGTAATAAAATTCCAAGTTGGAGGGATGCTTGTGTGTTTTCCACGTAAACTAGTGCAAACCTTAAGTACACTAATGAAAAATATTGGTTAGGGTTTAGGCTTTAAAATAAAAGAACTCATATAAAAATATAACTAGGATATTAAAAATACATACCCGTTTACAATACTTTTGATGTCAATGTCAAGTTTCCTCCCCAATGAGCAGAACCAATACACATCATTCTTCTTAGGTAAAATAACCAATAGCTGCCAATGGTTTCTGTATAAATGGCCAATAATTAGAAGTTATTGAATAGAATAATATAAGGAAAAATGATATTTTGCATAACTTACTGGTTTAAATAAGCCCCGAGGTATATATCTCTCTTTGACTCCATCACCCAGCCTTGGATATATTTTTGAACTTCTTCTCTTCTATTTCCTGATTTTTGTATTGATTGGGGCTCCAGGAATCCATAAGTATCTATACAGCCTTGCTCCTCTACCATCTGATGCAGCATCCTATAATATACCAATGTGGTTAACGTGCATACATGTCATATAACCCTAAATAAAGCAGTGTATGTAAAAGCTATACATGTACTTACAGTGTCCAAACTTGTAGAACAGCTATGTTTAGACATTGATTTCCTTGTGCAATCTCCAAGGCATCTGTATAGGCAATGTATATAGGGAATTCTTCATTCTGCACCCCAAACAACCGAGCATCCCATTGTAGTTCGAATTCCTTTACAAACAGCTGTGGAGAAATTGCCAGCAAATCATATATGGGTCTTGATGATTCCTCCACATCCGGTGTCTTCTCCTTCTTCTCCTTCTTCTCCTTCTTCTCCTTCTCCTTATCCTTAAATGCATGATTGTACCAATTTTTACATAATAATTAGTAACAATCAAGTAAATAATTAAATTAATGTTAAAGTTAGAAATGAGAGACAAACCTTTGCAAGAAGCGGTTTTACCAGATGCCTAGGCCACGCAATGAAGGTTTGAAGGGCCTGTTCCACTGTCTGCACCTCATCAGTGGGGACAGGGACTACAGCAGCAGCATCTATAACCTCTTCAACCACCACTTTGACTAAGTTATGTGCCAAAGCAACAGTGTGGATGGTTTTTGCCTCGAAGTCAACTAATGCATTGGCCACCAATTTTTGTTGACCCTTATTATCCTCAATCCACAATCCACATTTATTCAGCCCTGTGGATGTCTTGGGATCAACAACAGGCCCTTCACTAGTCCCTTCAGCAGTAATCGGGTCAGCACAACTACCCTTAGTGCTAACTTGTGCACCTACAAATATGAAAAAAATATAAACTTGTAAATTAAGTTAACAAGCAATTAAATAAATCATAAGATATAAATAGTTACCTGATGTAGGAGGAATAGGATCAACGGATTGCATGGTCTGTGAAATCGATGCTAGAGTCGGACCAAAGGCCTGCATGAACTCCTCCCTGACTCGTTCAGTGATGGATGAAGTCAATTGCTCCTCAAGTCTTGTAGTGAGGGTTGGGCCTTGAGGGTCCTCTCTAGTTCAGCAATATCTTCTTGGCTGAATGATGTGGAGGACTGAGCATCCTTTGATGGTGGTCCAAAATATTGTTGAACTCCCACCCCTTTACCAACAGCACAAACACGACCAGGATGCTCAAGTCTTCCAATAGCCCTTGTTACCAATTAACATCAAGAGGGGGGTGAATTGATGTAATAAAAATTAAAACTTTAGCGTTTATGTAATTCAAATTTTAACCCTCTTGATTTATTTAGTCTAGCAGATAATTTATAAAGCTCAACGGAAAAGTTAAAAGATAAGGGAAAGAGAAAGATAACACCAGAGATTTATACTGGTTCAGGTTAAACCTTAACCCTACGTCCAGTTCCCAATCACCTCAACCTGAGATGATCACCCACTCTCACTATCTTTAATTTATCACAATTTTACAACCACTAATCACAAGTGAAACATGCAAAATAGAAAATTAAAGATAAACCTCACAATCTCTTGAAACCCACAAGAGATAACCAACCATTCCTTGAGTCACACAAGGAATGAAACCACCTTCCTTGAATCACACAAGGAATGAAACACTTTCCTTGAATCACACAAGGAAAGATAAAACACCTCCTCTGAACAGCCTTAGCGGATGAACAAAAACAATATCACCTGGAGTGAAGATCTCAAACTGTAGCACCTGCTCTGCTCAGAGTTTCCTCAAGATAAAATATTAAAGCACAAAGAAATATTTTCTCTTTTCAAAACATGAAATTTTGTGGCTCAAGAAACTCAGAGAAAAATGTAAAGCTTTTCAGAAAAGAATATTGCTTAGAATGTTTTAGTCAGGTGTATTTCTGAAAAGCCCTGATATGCTTCTTAAATAGACAGATATTCCCAAATGAAATGAAATCTTTATTTTAATTCGAAATCAAATCTTTTACTCTGTTCAGAGCCTCACAACGTTCAGAAAATAAAATCAAAGATTCCTTTAATTGTTGGAGGACAAATATTCCCAAATAAAATAAAATCTTTATTTTAATTTGAAATCAATATGATTTACTTTTTCAGAGCCTCACAACGTTCACAAAATCAAAATAAGATATTCCATTAATTGTTGGAGGATTTTTCGCAACATTTGATTTTCAAAAATCTCCGAGCATAATCGATTATGTTAAGGACATAATCTATTATTGCCGCAAGTAATACATTTATAAAATTCACATAATCGATTAGATAATCGATTATTGCCGCATCTCATTTATTTCCAAAATCCATAATCGATTATGTAATCGATTATTGCAGTGTTTTATAGTTTTTCTAGAAATAGTTTTCTTGAGAGAATACTCTAATCTGAGTGATGATTACCTTTTGATTTCATTCACTCACAGCTTATAAACTAAGTCTTCAATGTCTTTAAGCTTGCTTCCATCTTGAGTTTTCTTGTAAATCTTTGAGCTTCCTTTAGTCTTCTTGAGTTATCTCTGATGTCCTGATTCTTGATTTTCTTGATCATTATTAAAACACTTGAATACTTTAATAGAGTTGTCCAATCTTCAAATAGTGCTAACATAATCTGGTAGCTAAGAATCTGTAAGGTTTGTCAAGATTAAATATATTTGAATAGAGTTGTCCAATCTTCAAATAGTGCTAACAATCTCCCCCTTTTTGATGATGATCAAGAAAAACAATATGTGTACTTGTGTGTTGAGACTAATCCAGAAACTTTCAACAGTATTAGTATTGATTAGCATATATAACTATTAAAGCTCCCCCTGCTTATTATATAATTCAACAGTCCACAAAATAAGCAGAAATCAACACACACACATATAAATAATTCTCCCCCTTTTTACTAGATCATTATTACAAAGGACATTAAAGAAGTGAAACAAGTAATTTAGAACACAGCTCAAAAGATTAAAAAAAATGCAAACTTGGATTTGGAGATGAAAATTCCTTCCTTTAGTTGTTTGATACCACTTGTACCACTTGTTTGATTTGTAGTCCAAGAAAGAATGTTAGCTCCCCCATCATTGACATTCCAAATTCTTCCTGCATAAAAAATATATAAATTTTGGCCCCCTTTACTATTTTGGGTCCTTAGGGGTTAGTATACAATTCTCAATTTTTCTAGCAATTTATTCTTGAAAAAAATACTAATCATTATGATGAAAGACATTAATTCTTTACTTGAATCCAAACATATTTTCCAGAGGGAACACCTACATGTTTTATTAAACATTTATTTACCGTATGACCATGTTTCATGCAATAAAAACATTTTGGTCTATAAAATGTAGGTTTATAGGTTGTATTTTTAAAATTGTTCACAAAAGATTTTTGAGAACTTGTTTGTTTAGATTCTTTTACAAAAATGGTCTTTTGTTTTTCTAGACTTTTTCTAGGGATAAAACCAAGTCCAGCTTTACAAGAATTTTCCTTTTGAGAATTTAAAATTGTATCAAGATGCTCACTAGATTTAGAAAACTTTGAAATTACATTTTCAAGATTAGAAATTTTATTTTCAAGAATTTCACAATTTTCACAAATTTTATTTTTTGAAATTGTTTCTAAGTTTTCTAAGTTTGATTTCAAAATTTCTTTTTCCTTTTCAGCATCTTGTAATTTATTTTCCAAGATTTTAGAGTTATTTTTCAAAGAAGAATGTTTTCTATTTAAAGTAACAAAGTTTTGAAATAGTTCTTGAAATGCATCATGTAAATCATCATAATCTTCAGAATTGCTTACCCGTGATGATGTTTCAAAATCTTCATTTGTCATTAAGCAAAGATTTGCTTCATCTTCTTCTTCACTTTCAGTAGCACTACTTTCTGAAGTGGTTGATGTGTTTTCTTCCCATGTTATATTGGCCTTCTTTTTCTTTCTAAACATCTTCTTACCCTTCTTCTTTTCTTTTTCATCTTTCTTTGAAAAAGGGCATTCAGATTTGATGTGGCCCACTCTATTGCATCCGAAACACTTGAGGTTTGAAGAAGGATTGCTTTTCTCCTTCTTTTGATTTTGACTTTTCTGGTTCTTCATAAACCTGGAAAACCTTTTTACTAACAAATAAAAATCATCATTAGTGTTCTCACCTTTGTTTTCATCATCAGATTCTTCTGCTATTAATGCGAGGGTCTTCCTATTGTAATTGTCCTCTCCATTCTTTAGTCTCTAAAGCTCAAGCTCATGTTCTCTGAGTTTTCCAAATAAGGTAGCCACCTCCATCTTTGTAAGGTCTCTTGATTCTGTAAATGCTGTGACCTTTGGCTGCCAATTTCTATCTAGGGACTTCAAAATTTTTGTATTGAGTTCTTTGTCAAAGCTTCTTCCCAAGGCTTCCAAGTGATTTACTATATGTGTAAATCTTGTTTGAAAGTCTCCGATGTTTTCATTT
>BDMB01000230.1:36051-50554 GCA_016859785.1 Macrotyloma uniflorum
CGACCGAACTAGAATCTTCCGACCGCACCAGATTTGACTCCCGACCGCACCACAAATGGTTTACGACCGAACCATAATTTTTCGACCGCACCAGAAATGAGATCTGACTGCGCCGGATATGAAATTTGAAACGCATCAGAATTTTTCGGTCGCACCAGAAATGAGTCACGATCGAACAAGAATCTTCAGACCACACTAGTTTTGACTTCCGACCGCACCAAAAGTGGATTTCGACCGAACCATAATGTCTCGACCAGACCAAAACTTTTCGACGGGGCCAAAATTTTTCGACGCACCAAAATTTTTCGACCGAACCATGATTCTTCGACTGCACTAGAAATGAGTTCTGACCGCAACAGAAATGAATTCCGAGCATACAAGAATCTCGTGACCGCACCACATTTGACTCCCAAGCGCACCAGAATTTGATTTCGACCAAACCAAAATTTTTCGATCGGACAATAATTTTTCGACCGCACCAGAAATGAATTCCGACCACACCAGAATCTAACGACCGCAGCACATTTGACACCCGACAGCACCAGAATTTGATTTCGACCAAACCAAAATTTTTCGACCGAACCAAGATTTTTCGACCTCACCAGAAAATGAGTTTTGACCGCACCAGAAATGAATTCCGACCACACCAGAATCTAACGACCGCAGCACATTTGACACCCGACAGCACCAGAATTTGATTTCGACCGAACTGGAGTCTTCCGGCCGCACCAGATTTGACTCCCGACCGCACCACAAATGGTTTACGACCGAATCATAATTTTTCGACCGCACCAGAAATGAGATTTGACCGCGCCGGATATGAAATATGACCGCATCAGAATTTTTCGGTCGCACCAAAAATGAGTCCTGACCGTACCAGAATCTTCAGAACACACTAGTTTTGACTCCCGACATTACCGAAAGTGGATTTCGACCGAACCATAATTTTTCGATTGCACCATGACTTTTCGACCGGGCCAAAATTTTTCGACCGCACCAAAATTTTCGACTGAACCAAGATTTTTCAACCGCACCGGAAAATGAGTTTTGATCGCACCAGAAATGAATTCCGACCACACCAGAATCTCCCGACCACAACATATTTGACACTCGACAGCACCAGAATTTGATTTCGACTGAACTAGAATCTTCCGACCGCACCAGATTTGACTCCCGACCGCACCAAAAGGGGATTTCGACCGAACCATAATTTTTCGACCGCACCAGAAATGAGATCTGACCGCGCCGGATATGAAATTTGAAACGCATCAGAATTTTTCGGTTGCACCAGAAATGAGTCACGATCGAACAAGAATCTTCAGACCACACTAGTTTTGACTCCCGACCGCACCAAAAGTGGATTTCGACCGAACCATAATTTTTCGATTGCACCATGACTTTTCGATCGGGCCAAAATTTTTCAACGCACCAAAATTTTTCGACCGAACCATGATTCTTCGAGCGCACTAGAAATGAGTTCTGACCGAAACAGAAATGAATTCCGAGCAGACAAGAATCTCGCGACCGCACCACATTTGACTCAGAAGCGCACCAGAATTTGATTTCGACCAAACCAAAATTTTTCGACCGAACTACAATCTTCCGACTGCACCAGATTTGACTCCCGACCGCACCACAAATGGTTTACGACCGAATCATAATTTTTCGACCGCACCAGAAATTTGATCTGACCGCGCCGGATATGAAATATGACCGCATAAGAATTTTTCAGTCGCACCAAAAATGAGTATTGACCGAACCAGAATCTTCAGAACACACTAGTTTTGACTCCCCACATTACCGAGTATGGATTTCGACCGAACCATAATTTTTCGATTGTACCAAGACTTTTCGACCGGGCCAAAATTTTTCGACCGCACCAAAATTTTTCGACCGAACCAAGATTTTTCAACCGCATCAGAAAACGAGTTTTGACCGCACCATAAATGAATTCCAACCACAATAGAATCTCCCGACCGCAGCACATTTGACACCCGACAACACCAAAATTTGATTTCGACCGAACTAGAATCTTCCGACCGCACCAGATTTGACTCCCGACCGCACCACAAATGGTTTACGACCGAACCATAATTTTTCGACCGCACCAGAGATGAGATCTGACCGCGCCGGATATGAAATTTGAAACGCATCAGAATTTTTCGGTCGCACCACAAATGAGTCCTAGCTGAACCAGAATCTTCAGAACACACTAGTTTTGACTCCCGACGTTACCGAAAGTGGATTTCGATTGAACCATAATTTTTCGACTGTACCAAGACTTTTCGACCGGGCCAAAAATTTTCGACCGCACCAAAATTTTTCGACCGAACCAAGATTTTTCAACCGCACCAGAAAATGAGTTTTGACCGCACCGGAAATGAATTCCGACCACACCAGAATCTCCCGACCGCAGCACATTTGACACCCGACAGCACTAGAATTTGATTTTGACCGAACTAGAATCTTCCGACCGCACCAGATTTGACTCCCGACCGCACCACAAATGGTATACGACCGAACCATAATTTTTCGACCGCACCAGAAATGAGATCTGACCGCGGCGAATAAGAGAATTTGAAACGCATCAGAATTTTTCGGTCGCACCAGAAATGAGTCACGATCGAACAAGAACCTTTAGACCACACTAGTTTTGACTCCCGACCGCACCAAAAGGGGATTTCGACCGAACCATAATTTTTCGACCAGACCAAGACTTTTCGACCGGGCCAAAATTTGTTGACCGAACCATGATTCTTCATCCGCACTAGATATGAGTTCAGACCGCAACAGAAATGAATTCCGAGCAGACAGAATCTCGCATCCGCACCACATTTGACTCGCAAGCGCACCAGAATATTATTTCGACCAAACCAAAATTTTCCGATCGGACAATAATTTTTCGACCGGAACAAGACTTTTCGACCCGGCCAAACTTTTTCGACTGCACCAAAATTTTTCGATCGAACCAAGATTTTTCGACCTCACCAGAAAATGAGTTTTGACCGCACTAGAAATGAATTCCGACCACACCAGAATCTCCCGACCGCAGCACATTTGACACCCGACAGCACCAGAATTTGATTTCGACCGAACTAGAATCTTCCGATCACACCAGATTTGACTCCTGACCGCACCACAAATGGTTTACGACCGAATCATAATTTTTTGACCGCACCAGAAATGAGATCTGACCGCGCCAGATATGAAATATGACCGCATCAGAATTTTTCGGTCACACCAAAAATGAGTGTTGACCGAACCAGAATCTTCAGAACACACTAGTTTTGACTCCCGACGTTACCGAAAATGGATATCGACCGAACCATAATTTTTCGATTGTACCAAGACTTCTCGACCGGGCCAAAATTTTTCGACCGCACCAAAATTTTTCGACCGAACCAAGATTTTTCAACCGCACCAGTAAATGAGTTTTACCCGCACCAGAAATGAATTCCGACCACAACAGAATCTCCCGACTGCAGCACATTTGACACCCGACAGCACCAGAATTTGATTTCGACCGAACTAGAATCTTCCGACCGCACCAGATTTGACTCCCGACCGCACCACAAATGGTTTACGACCGGACCATAATTTTTCGACCGCACCAGAAATGAGATCTGACCGCGCCGGATATGAATTTTGAAACGCATCAAAATTTTTCAGTCGCACCAGAAATGAGTCACGATCGAACAAGAACCTTTAGCCCACACTAGTTTTGACTCCCGACCGCACCAAAAGGGGATTTCGACCGAACCATACTTTTTCGACCAGACCAAGACTTTTCGACCGGGCCAAAATTTTTCGACTCACCAAAACTTTTCGACCGAACCATGATTCTTCGATTGCACTAAAAATGAGTTTTGACCGCAACAGAAATGAATTCCGAGCAGACAAGAATCTCGCGACCGCACCACATTTGACACCCAAGCGCACCAGAATATTATTTCGACCAAACCAAAATTTTTCGATCGGACAATAATTTTTCGACCGGACGAAGACTTTTCAACCCGGCCAAACTTTTTCGACCGCACCAAAATTTTTCGACCGAACCAAGATTTTTCGACCTCACCAGAAAATGAGTTTTGACCGCACCAGAAATGAATTCCGACCACACCAGAATCTCCCGATCGTGGCACATTTGACACCCGACAGCACCAGAATTTGATTTCGACCGAACTAGAATCTTCCGACCGCACCACAAATGGTTTACGACCGAATCATAAATTTTCGACCGCACCAGAAATAAGATCTGACCGCGCCGGATATGAAATATGACTACATAAGAATTTTTCAGTCGCACCAAAAATGAGTCTTGACCGAACCAGAATCTTCAGAACACACTAGTTTTGACTCCCGACGTTACCGAATATGGATTTCGACCGAACCATAATTTTTCGATTGTACCAAGACTTTTCGACCGGGCCAAAATTTTTCGACCGCACCAAAATTTTTCGACCGAACCAAGATTTTTCAACCGCATCAGAAAATGAGTTTTGACCGCACCATAAATGAATTCCAACCACAACAGAATCTCCCGACCGCAGCACATTTGACACCCGACAGCACCAAAATTTGATTTCGACCGAACTAGAATCTTCCGACCGCACTAGATTTGACTCCCGACCGCACCACAAATGGTTTACGACCGAACCATAATTTTTCGACCGCACCAGAAATGAGATCTGACCGCGCCGGATATGAAATTTGAAACGCATCAGAATTTTTCGGTCGCACCACAAATGAGTCCTGGCTGAACCAGAATCTTCAGAACACACTAGTTTTGACTCCCGACGTTACCGAAAGTGGATTTCGACTGAACCATAATTTTTCGACTGTACCAAGACTTTTCGACCGGGCCAAAAATTTTCGACCGCACTAAAATTTTTCGACCGAACCAAGATTTTTCAACCGCACCAGAAATTGAGTTTTGACCGCACCGGAAATGAATTCCGACCACACCAGAATCTCCCGACCGCAGCACATTTGACACCCGACAGCACCAGAATTTGATTTTGACCGAACTAGAATCTTCCGACCGCACCAGATTTGACTCCCGACCGCACCACAAATGGTTGACGACCGAACCATAATTTTTCGACCGCACCAGAAATGAGATCTGACCGCGGCGAATAAGAGAATTTGAAACGCATCAGAATTTTTCGGTCACACCAGAAATGGGTCACGATCGAACAAGAACCTTTAGACCACACTAGTTTTGACTCCCGACAGCACCAAAGGGGGATTTCGACCGAACCATAATTTTTCGACCAGACCAAGACTTTTCGACCGGGCCAAAATTTTTCGACTCACCAAAATTTTTTGACCGAACCATGATTCTTCGACCGCACTAGAAATGAGTTCTGACCGCAACAGAAATGAATTCCGAGCAGACAAGAATCTCGCATCCGCACCACATTTGACTCCCAAGCGCACCAGAATATTATTTCGACCAAACCAAAATTTTCCGATCGGACAATAATTTTTCGACCGGACCAAGACTTTTCGACCCGGCCAAACTTTTTCGACCACACCAAAATTTTTCGACCGAACCAAGATTTTTCGACCTCACCAGAAAATGAGTTTTGACCGCACCAGAAATGAATTCCGACCACACCAGAATCTCCCGACCGCAGCACATTTGACACCCGACAGCACCAGAATTTGATTTTGACCGAACTAGAATCTTCCGACCGCACCAGATTTGACTCCCGACCGCACCACGACCGAATCATAATTTTTTGACCGCACCAGAAATGAGATCTGACCGCGCCAGATATGAAATATGACCGCAGCAGAATTTTTCGGTCGCACCAAAAATGAGTGTTGACCGAACCAGAATCTTCAGAACACACTAGTTTTGACTCCCGACGTTACCGAAAATGGATATCGATCGCACCATAATTTTTTGATTGTACCAAGACTTTTCGACCGGGCCAAAAATTTTCGACCGTACCAAAATTTATCGACCGAACCAAGATTTTTCAACCGCACCAGAAAATGAATTTTGACCGCACCAGAAATGAATTCCAACCACAACAGAATCTCCCGACCGCAGCACATTTGACTCCGACAGCACCAGAATTTGATTTCGACTGAACTAGAATCTTCCGACCGCACCAGATTTGACTCCCTACCACACCACAAATGGTTTACGACCGAACCATAATTTTTCGACCGCACCAGAAATGAGATCTGACCGCACCAGAAATGAGTCCTGACCGAACCAGAATCTTCAGAACACACTAGTTTTGACTCCCGACGTTACCGAAAATGGATTTCGACCGAACCATAATTTGTCGACCAGACCAAGACTTTTCGACCAGGCCAAAATTTTTCGACTCACCAAAATTTTTCGACCGAACCATGATTCTTTGACCGCACTAGAAATGAGTTCTGACCGCAACAGAAATGAATTCCGAGCAGACAAGAATCTCGCGACCGCACCACATTTGACTCCCAAGCGCACTAGAATATTATTTCGACCAATCCCAAATTTTTCGATCGGACAATAATTTTTCGACCGAACCAAGATTTTTCGACCTCACCAGAAAATGAGTTTTGACTGCACTAGAAATGAGTTCTGACCACACCATAATCTCCCGATCGTAGCACATTTGACACCCGACAGGACCAGAATTTGATTTCGACCGAACTAGTATCTTCCAACCGCACCAGATTTGACTCCTGACCGCACCACAAATGGTTTACGACCAAATCATAATTTTTCGACCGCACCAGAAATGAGATCTGACCGCGCCAGATATGAAATATGACCGCATCTGAATTTTTCGGTCGCACCAAAAATGAGTCTTGACCGAACCAGAATCTTCAGAACACACTAGTTTTGACTCCCGACGTTACCGAAAATGGATTTCGACCGAACCATAATTTTTCGACCGGGCCAAATTTTTCGACCGCACCAAAATTTTTCGACCGAACCAAGATTTTTCAACCGCACCAGAAAATGAGTATTGACCGCACGAGAAATGAATTCCAACCACAACAGAAACTCCCAACCGCAGCACATTTGACACCCGACATTACCAGAATTTGATTTCGACCGAACTAGAATCTTCCGACCGCACCAGATTTGACTCCCGACCGCATCACAACTGGTTTACGATCGAACCATATTTTTCGACCGCACCAGAAATGAGATCTGACCGCGCCGGATATGAAATTTGAAACGCATCAGAATTTTTCGGTCGCACCAGAAATGAGTCATGATCGAACAAGAATCTTTAGACCACACTAGTTTTGACTCCCGACTGCACCAAAAGTGGATTTCGACCGAACCATAAATTTTCGACCAGACCAAGACTTTTCGAACGGCCCAAAATTTTTCAACGCACCAACATTTTTCGACCGAACCAAGATTTTTCGACCTCACCAGAAAATGAGTTTTGACCGCACCAGAAATGAATTCCGACCCCACCAGAATCTCCTGACCGCAGCACATTTGACACCCGACAACATCAGAATTTGATTTCGACCGAACTAGAATAGTCCGACAGCACAATATTTGACTCCCGACCGCACCACAAATGGTTTACGATCGAATCATAATTTTTCGACTGCACTAGAAATGAGATCTGACCGCGCTAGATATGAAATATGACCGCATCAGAATTTTTCGGTCGCACCAAAAATGATTCCTGACCGAACCAGAATCTTCAGAACACACTAGTTTTGACTCCCGATGTTACCGAAAGTGGATTTCGACCGAACCATAATTTTTTTATTGTACCAAGACTTTTCGACCGCACCAAAATTTTTCGACCGAACATAGATTTTTCAACCGCACTAGAAATGAGTTTTGACCGCAACAGAAATGAATTCCAACCGGACCAGAATCTTCCGATCGCACCACATTTGACTCCCGACAGCACCAGAATTTGATTTCGACCGACCTAGAATCTTCTGACTGCACCAGATTTGAATCCCGACCGCACCACAAATGGTTTACGACCGAATCATAATTTTTCGACCGCACCAGAAATGATATTTGACCGCGCCGGATATGAAATATGACCGCATCAGAATTTTTCAGTCGCACCAAAAATGAGTCCTGAACGAACCAGAATCTTCAGAACACACTAGTTTTGACTCCCGACGTTACCGAAAGTGGATTTCGACCGAACCATAATTTTTTAATTGTACCAAGACTTTTCGACCGGGCCAAAATTTTTCGACCGCAACAAAATTTTTCGACCGAACTAAGATTTTTCAACCGCACTAGAAATGAGTTTTGACCACAACAGAAATGAATACCGACCGCACCACATTTGACTCCCTACAGCACCAGAATTTGATTTCGACTGAACTAGAATCTTCCGACTGCACCAGATTTGACTCACGACCGCACCACAAATGGATTACGACCGAACCATAAGTTTTCGACCGCACTACAAATGAAATATGACCGCACCGGATATGAAATTTCAAACGCATCAGAATTTTTCGGTCGCACCAGAAATGAGTCACGATCGAACAAGAATCTTTAGACCACACTACTTTTGACTCCCGACCGAACCAAAAGTGGATTTCGACCGAACCATAATTTTTCAACCGCACCGGAAAATGAGTTTTGATCGCACCAGAAATGAATTCCGACCACACCAGAATCTCCCAACCACAACATATTTAACACCCGACAGCACCAGAATTTGATTTTGACCGAACTAGAATCTTCCGACTGCACCAGATTTGACTCACGACCGCACCACCAATGGATTACGACCGAACCATAATTTTTCGACCGCACTACAAATGAGATATGACCGCACCGGATTCGAAATTTCAAACGCATCAAAATTTTTCGGTCGCACCAGAAATGAGTCACGATCGAACAAGAATCTTTAGACCACACTACTTTTGACTCCCGACCGAACCAAAAGTGGATTTCGACCGAACCATAATTTTTCGACCAGACCAAGCCTTTTCGACCGGGCCAAAATTTTTCGACGCACCAAAATTTTTTGACCGAACCATGATTTTTCGACCGCACTAGAAATGAGTTATGGCCGCAACAGAAATGAATTCCGAGCAAACAAGAATCTCGCGACCGCACCACATTTGACTCCCAAGCGCACCAGAATATGATTTCGACCAAACCAAAATTTTTCGATCGAACAATAATTTTCCGACCGGACCAACACTTTTCGACCTGGCCAAAATTTTTCGACCGCACCAAAATTTTTCGACCAAACCAAGATTTTTCGACCTCACCAGAAAATGAGTTTTGACCGCACCAGAAAGGAATTCTGACCACACCAGAATCTCCCGACCGCAGCACATTTGGACACCCGAGAGCACCAGAATTTGATTTTGACCGAACTAGAATCTTCCAACTGCACCAGATTTGACTCACGACCGCACCACAAATGCATTACGACCGAACCATAATTTTTCGACCGCACTACAAATGAGATATGACTGCACCGGTTATGAAATTTGAAACGCATCAGAATTTTTCAGTCGCACCAGAAATGAGTCACCATCAAACAAGAATCTTTAGACCACCCTAGTTTTGACTCCCGACCGCACCAAAAGTGGATTTCGACCGAACCATAATTTTTCGACCAGACCAAGACTTTTCGACCGGGCCAACATTTTTCGATGCACCTAGATTTTTTGACCGAACCATGATTCTTCGACCGCACTAGAAATTAGTTCTGACCGCAACAGAAATGAATTCCGAGAAGACAAGAATCTCGCGACCGCACCACATTTGACTCCCAAGCGCACAAAAATTTGATTTCAACCAAACCAAAATTTTTCGATCAGACAATAATTTTTCGACCGGACCAAGACTTTTCGACCCGACCAAACTTTTTCGACCGCACGAAAATTTTTCGACAGAACCAAGATTTTTCGACCTCACCAGAAAATGAATTCCGACCACACCAGAATCTCCCGACCGCAGCACATTTGACACCTGAGAGCACCAGAATTTGATTGCGACCGAACTAGAATCTTTCGACCGCACCAGCTTTGACTCCTGACCGCACCACAAATTGTTTACGACCGAATCATAATTTTTCGACCGCACCAGAAATGAGATCTGACCGCGCCGGATATGAAATATGACCGCATCAGAATTTTACGGTCGCACCAAAAATGAGTCTTGACCGAACCAGAATCTTCAGAACACACTAGTTTTGACTCCCGACGTTACCGAACGTGGATTTCGACCGAACCATAATTTTTTTATTGTACCAAGACTTTTTGACCGGGCCAAAATTTTTCGACCGCACCAAAATTTTACAAACAAACATAGATTTTTGAACCGCACTAGAAATGAGTTTTGACCACAACAGAAATGAATTCCGACCAGACCAGAATCTTCCGATCGCACCACATTTGACTCCCGACAGCACCAGAATTTGATTTCGACCGAACTAGAATCTTCCGACTGCACCAGATTTGACTCACGACCGCACCACAAATGGATTACGACCGAACCATAATTTTTCGACCGCACCAGAAATGAGATCTGACCGCGCCGGATATGAAATATGACCGCATCAGAAATTTTCGGTCGCACCAAAAATGAGTCTTGACCGAACCAGAATATTCAGAACACACTAGTTTTGACTCCCGACGTTACCGAAAGTGGATTTCGACCGAACCATAATTTTTTTATTGTACCAAGACTTTCCGACAGTGGATTTCGACCGAACCATAATTTTTCGATTGTACCAAGACTTTTGGACCGGGCAAAAATTTTTCGACCGCACCAAAATTTTTCTACCGAACCACGATTTTTAAACCGCAATAGAAATGAGTTTTGACCGGAACATAAAAAAATTCCGACCGGACCAGAATCTTCCGATCGCACCACATTTGACTCTCGACAGCACCAGAATTTGATTTCGACCGAACTAGAATCTTCCGACTGCACCAGATTTGACTCACGACCGCACCACAAATGGATTACGACCGAACCATAATCTTTTGTCCGCACCAGTAATGAGATATGACCGCACCGGATATGAAATTTGAAACGCATCAGAATTTTTCGGTCGCACCATAAATGAGTCACGATCGAACAAGAATCTTTAGACCACACTAGTTTTGACTCCCGACCGCATCAGAAGTGGATTTCGACCGAACCATAATTTTTCGACCAGACCAAGACTTTTCGACCGGGCCAAAATTTTTCGACGGACCAAAATTTTTCGACCGAACCATGATTCTTCGACCGCACTAGAAATGAGTTATGACCGCAACAGAAATGAATTCCGAGCACACAAGAATCTCGCGACCGCACCACATTTGACTTCCAAGCGCACCAGAATTTGATTTCGACCAACACAAATTTTTTGATCGGTCCAAGACTTTTCGACCTGGCCAAACTTTTTCGACCGAACCAAAATTTTTCGACCGAACCAAGATTTTTCAACCGCACTAGAAATGAGTTTTGACCGCAACAGAAATGAATTCCGACCGCACCACATTTGACTCCCGACAGCACCAAAATTTGATTTCGACCGAACTAGAATCTTCCGACTGCACCAGATTTTACTCACGACCGCACCACAAATGGATTACGACCGAACCATAATTTTTCGACCGCACTACAAATGAGATATGACCGCACCGGATATGAAATTTGAAACACATCAGAATTTTTCGGTCGCACTAGATTGAGTCACGATCGAACAAGAATCTTTAGACCACACTAGTTTTGACTCCTGACCGCACCAAAAGTGAATTTCGACCGAACCATAATTTTTCGACCAGACCAAGACTTTTCGACCGGGCAAATTTTTTGATGCACCACGATTTTTTGACCGAACCATGATTCTTCGACCTCAATTGAAATGAGTTCTGACCGCAACAGAAAAGAATTCCGAGCAGACAAGAATCTCGCGACCGCACCACATTTGACTCCTAAGTGCACCAGAATTTAATTTCGACCAAACCAAAATTTTTCGATCGGACAATAATTTTTCGACCGGACCAAGACTTATCGACCCGGCCAAACTTTTTCGATCGCACCAAAATTTTTCGACCGAACCAAGATTTTTCGACCTCACCAGAAAATGAGTTTTGACCGCACCAGAAATGAATTCCGACCACACCAGAATCTCCCGACCGCAGCAGATTTGACACCCGACAGCACCAGAATTTGATTTCGACCGAACTAGAATCTTCTGACCGCACCAGATTTGACTCCCGACCGCACCACAAATGCTTTACGACCGAATCATAATTTTTTGACCACACCAGAAATGAGATCTGACCGCACCGGATATGAAATATGACCGCATCAGAATTTTTCGGTCGCACCAAAAATGAGTCTTGACCGAACCAGAATCTTCAGAGCACACTAGTTTTGACTCCAGACGTTACCGAAAGTGGATTTCGGCCGAACCATAATTTTTTTATTGTACCAAGACTTTTGGACCGGGCCAAAATTTTTCGACCGCACCAAAATTTTTCTACCGAACCACGAGTTTTCAACCGCACTAGAAATGAGTTTTGACCGCAATAGATATGAATTCTGACCGGACCAGAATCTTCCGATCGCACCACATTTGACTCTCGACAGCACCAGAATTTGATTTCGACCGAACTAGAATCTTCCGACTGCACCAGATTTGACTCACGACTCCACCACAAATGGATTACGACCGAACCATAATTTTTTGTCCGCACCAGAAATGAGATATGACCGCACCGGATATGAAATTTGAAACGCATCAGAATTTTTCGGTCGCACCAGAAATGAGTCACGATCGAACAAGAATCTTTAGACCACACTAGTTTTGACTCCCGACCGCAACCGCACCAAAAGTGGATTTCGACCGAACCATAATTTTTCGACCAGACCAAGACTTTTCGACCGGGCCAAAATTTTTCGACGCATCAAAATTTTTCGACCGAACCATGATTCTTCGACCGAACTAGAAATGAGTTATGACCGCAACAAAAATGAATTCCGAGCACATAAGAATCTCGCGACCGCACCACATTTGACTTCCAAGCGCACCAGAATTTGATTTCGACCAAAACAAAATTTTTCGATCGGATAATAATTTTTCGACCGGTCCAAGACTTTTCGACCTGGCCAAACTTTTTCGACCGCACCAAAATTTTTCGACCGAACCAAGATTTTTCAACCGCACTAGAAATGAGTTTTGACCGTAATAGAAATGAATTTCGACCGCAGCACATTTGACACCCGACAGCACCAGAATTTGATTTCGACCGAACTAGAATCTTCCGNACCGCACCAGATTTGACTCCCGACCGCACCACAAATGGTTTACGACCGAATCATAATTTTTTGACCGCACCAGAAATGAGATCTGACCGCGCCGGATATGAAATATGACCGCATCAGAATTTTTCGGTCGCACCAAAAATGAGTCTTGACCGAACCAGAATCTTCAGAACACACTAGTTTTGACTCCCGACGTTACCGAAAGTGGATTTCGACCGAACCAAGATTTTTCAACCGCACTAGAAATGAGTTTTGACCGCAACAGAAATGAATTCCGACCGGACCAGAATCTTCCGACCGCACCAGTTTTGACTCCCGACGTTACCGAAAGTGGATTTCGACCGAACCATAATTTTTCGATTGTACCAAGACTTTTCGACCGGGCCAAAATTTTTCCAACGCACCAAAATATTTCGACCGAACCAAGATTTTTCAACCGCACTAGAAATGAGTTTTGACCGCAACAGAAATGAATTCCGACCGGACCAGAATCTTCCGACCGCACCACATTTGACTCCCGACAGCACCAGAATTTGATTTCGACCTAACTAGAATCTTCTGACTGCACCAGATTTGACTCACGACCGCACCACAAATGGATTGCGATCGAACCATAATTTTTCGACCGCACTAGAAATGAGATATGACCGCACCGGATATGAAATTTGAAACGCATCAGAATTTTTCGGTCGCACCAGAAATGAGTCACGATCGAACAAGAATCTTTAGACCACACTAGTTTTGACTCCCGACCGCACCAAAAGATGATTTCGACCGAACCATAATTTTTCGACCAGACCAAGACTTTTTGACCAGGCCAAAATTTTTCGACGCACCAAAATTTTTCGACCGAACCATGATTCTTCGACCGCACTAAAAATGAGTTATGACCGCAACAGAAATGAATTCCGAGCACATAAGAATCTCGCGACCACACCACATTTGACTTCCAAGCGCACCAGAATTTGATTTCGACCAAAACAAAATTTTTCGATCGGACAATAATTTTTCGACCGGTGCAAGACTTTTCGACCTGGCCAAACTTTTTCGACCGCACCAAAATTTTTCGACCGAACCAAGATTTTTCAACCGCACTAGAAATGAGTTTTGACCGTAATAGAAATGAATTTCGACCGCAACACATTTGACACCCGACAGCACCAGAATTTGATTTCGACCGAACTAGAATCTTCCGACCGCACCAGATTTGACTCCCGACCGCACCACAAATGGTTTACGACCGAATCATAATTTTTTGACCGCACC
>BDMB01000230.1:60996-89161 GCA_016859785.1 Macrotyloma uniflorum
TGACCGCAACATAAATGAATTCCGAGCACATAAGAATCTCGCGACCGCACCACAATTGATTTCCAAGCGCACCAGAATTTGATTTCGACCAAAACAAAATTTTTCGATCGGACAATAATTTTTCGACCGGTCCAAGACTTTTCGACCTGGCCAAACTTTTTCGACCACACCAAAATTTTTCGACCGAACCAAGATTTTTTAACCGCACTAGAAATGAGTTTTGACCGTAATAGAAATGAATTTCGACCGCACCACATTTGACTCCCGACAGCACCAGAATTTGATTTCGACCGAACTAGAATCTTCCGACTGCACCAGATTTGACTCACGACCGCACCACAAATGGATTACGACTGAACCATAATTTTTCGACCGCACTAGAAATGAGATATGACCGCACCGTATATGAAATTTGAAATGCATCAGAATTTTTCGGTCGCACCAGAAATGAGTCACGATCGAACAAGAATCTTTAGACCACACTAGTTTTGAATCCCGACCGCACCAAAAGTGGATATCGACCGAACCATAATTTTTCATCAAGACCAAGACTTTTCGACCGGGCCAAAATTTTTCGATGCACCAAAATTTTTCGACCGAACCGTGATTCTTCGACCACACTTGAAATGAGTTCTGATCGCAACAAAAATGAATTCCGAGCAGACAAGAATCTCGCGACCGCACCACATTTGACTCCCAAGTGCACCAGAATTTGATTTCGACTAAACCAAAATTTTTCGATCGGACAATAATTTTTCGACCGGACCAAGACTTTTCGACCCGGCCAAACTTTTTCGACCGCACCAAAAATTTTTGACCGAACCAAGATTTTACGACCTCACCAGAGAATGAGTTTTGACCGAACCAGAAATGAATTCCGACCACACCAGAATCTCCCGACCGCAGCACATTTGACACTCGACTGCACAAGATTTGACTCCCGACCGCACCACAAATGGTTTACGACCGAATACTAATTTTTCGACCGCACCAGAAATGAGATATGACTGCACCGGATATGAAATATGACCGCATCAAAATTTTTCGGTCGCACCAAAAATGAGTCCTGACCGAACCAGAATCTTCAGAACACACTAGTTTTGACTCCCTACGTTACCGAAAGTGGATTTCGACTGAACCATAATTANTAATTATTCGATTGTACCAAGACTTTTCGACCGCACCAAAATTTTTCGACCGAACCAAGATTTTTCAACCGCACTAGAAATGAGTTCTGACCGCAACAGAAATGAATTCCGAACTGAAAAGAATCTCCCGACCGCACCACATTTGACTCCCAAGCGGACCAGAATTTGATTTCGACCAACCAAAATTTTTCGACCGGACAATAATTTTTCGACCAGACCAAGACTTTTCGACCTGGCCAAACTTTTTCGACCGCACCAAAATATTCCGACCGAACCAAGATTTTTCGACCTCACCAAAAAATGAGTGTTGACCGCACATAAATATTCTGATCGCACCAGATATGAATTCCGAGCAGACCAGAATCTCCGAACCGCACCACATTTGACTCCCGACAGCACCAGAATTTGATTTCGACCGAACTAGAATCTTTCGACCGCACCAGATTTGACTCCCGACCGCACAACAAATGGTTTTGTACCGAATCATAATTTTTCGACCGCACCACAAATGAGATCTGACCACACCGGATATGAAATATGACCGCATCAGAATTTTTCGGTCGCACCAAAAATGAGTCCTGACCGAACCAGAATCTTCAGAACACACTAGTTTTGACTCCCGACGTTACCGAAAGTGGATTTCGACAGAACCATAATATTTCAATTGTATCAAGACTTTTCGACCGGGCCATAATTTCACCAAAATTTTTCGATCGAACCAAGATTTTTCAACCGCACTAGAAATGAGTTTTGACCGCAACATAAATGAATTCCGACCGCACTAGAATCTTCCGACCGCACCACATTTGACTCCCGTTCGACTGCACCAGATTTGACTCACGACCGCACCACAAATGGATTACGACCGAACCATAATTTTTCGACCGCACCAGAAATGAGATATGACCGCACCGGATATGAAATTTGAAACGCATCAGAATTTTTCGGTCGCACCAGAAATGAGTCAAGATCGAACAAGAATCTTTAGACCACACTAGTTTTGACTCCCGACCGCACCAAAAGTGGATTCCGATCGAACCATAATTTTTCGACCAAATCAAGACTTTTCGACCAGGCCAGAATTTTTCGACGCTCCAAAATTTTTCGACCGAACCATGATTCTTCGACCGCACTAGAAATGAGTTCTGACCGCAACAGAAATGAATTCCGAGCAGACAAGAATCTCACGACCGCACCACATTTGACTCCCAAGCGCACCAGAATTTGATTTCGACCAAACCAAAATTTTTCGACCGAACCAAGATTTTTTAACCGCACCAGAATAAGACTTTTTGACCCGGCCAAACTTTTTCGACCGCACCAAAATTTTTCGACCTCACCAGAAAATGTGTTTTGACCGCACCAAAAATGAATTTCGACCACACCAAAATCTCCCGACCGCAGCACATTTGACACCCGACAGCACAAGAATTTGATTTCCACCGAACTATAATCTTCCGATCGCACCAGATTTGACTCGCGACCGCACCACAAATGGTTTACGACCGAATCATAATTTTTCGACCGCACCAGAAATGAGATCTGACCGCACCGAATATGATATATGACCGCATTGAAATTTTTCGGTCGCACCAAAAATGAGTCCTGACAAAATCAGATTTGACTCGCGACCGCACCACAAATGGTTTACGACCGAACCATAATTTTTCGACCGCACTAGAAATGAGATATGACCGCACCGGATATGAAATTTGAAACGCATCAGAATTTTTCGGTCGCACCAGAAATGAGTCACGATCGAACAAGAATCTTTAGACCACACTAGTTTTGAATCCCGACCGCACCAAAAGTGGATTTCGACCGAACCATAATTTTTCGACAAGACCAAGACTTTTTGACTCGGCCAAAATTTTTCGATGCACCAAAATTTTTCGACCGATTCATGATTCTTCGACTGCACTAGAAATGAGTTCTGACCGCAACAGAAATGAATTCTGAGCAGACAAGAATCTCGCGACCGCACCACATTTGACTCCCAAGCGCACCAGAATTTGATTTCGACCAAACCAAAATTTTTCGACCGGACCAAGACTTTTCGACCCGGCCAAACTTTTTCGACTGCACCAAAATTTTTCGACCGAACCAAGATTTTTCGACCTCACCAGAAAATGAGTTTTGACCGCACCACAAATGAATTCCGACCACACCAGAGTCTCCCGACCGCAGCACATTTGACACCCGACAGCACCAGAATTTGATTTCGACCGAACTAGAATCTTCCGACCGCACCAGATTTGAGTCACGACCCCACCACAAATGGGCGACCGCACCACAAATGGTTTACGACCGAATCATAATTTTTCGACAGCATCAGAAATGAGATCTGATCACACCGGATATGAAAGATGACCGCATCAGAATTTTTCGGTCGCACCAAAAATGAGTCCTGACCGAACTAGAATCTTCAGAACACACTAGTTTTGACTCCCGACATTACCGAAAGTGGATTTCGACCGAACCATAGTTTTTCGATTGTACCAAGACTTTTCGACCGGGCCAAAATTTTTCGACGGCACCAAAATTTTTCGACCGAACCAAGATTTTTCAACCGCACTAGAAATGAGTTTTGACCGCAACAGAAATGAATTTCGACCAGACTAGGACATTTCGACCGGGCCAAAATTTTTCGATCGCAACAAAAATGAGTTTTGACCGAACCATGATTCTTCGACCGCACTAGAAATGAGTTCTGACCGCAATAGAAATGAATTCCGAGCAGACCAGAATCTCCCGATCGACTAGAAATGAGTTCTGACCGCAACAGAAACGAATTCCGTCCAGACAAGAATCTCCCAACCGCATCACATTTGACTCCAAACGCACCAGTATTTGATTTCGACCAAACCAAAAATTTTTGACCGGACCATAATTTTTCGACGGAACCAAGACTTTGCGACCCGGCCAAACTTTTTCGACCGCACCAAAATTTTTCGATCGATCCAAGATTTTTCGACCTCACCAGAAATGAGTTTGGACCGCAACAGAAATGAATTCCGACTGGACCAAAATCTCTCGACCGCAACACATTTGACTCCCGACAGCACCAGAATTTGATTTCGACCGAACTAGAATCTTCCGACCGCACCAGATTTGACTCCCGACAGTACCAGATTTTACTCCCGACAGTACCAGATTTTACTCCCGACAGTACCAGATTTTACTCCCGACAGTACCAGATTTGACACACGACCGCACCACAAATGGATTACGACCGAACCATAATTTTTCGACTGCACCAAAAATGAGATCTGACCACACCAAATATGAAATCTAACCGTATTAGAATTTTTTGGTCGCACCAGAAATGAGTCTTGACCGAAGCAGAATCTTCAGACAACACTAGTTTTGACTCCCGACCGCACCAAAAGTGGATTTCGACCAAACCATAATTTTTCGACCAGACCAAGACTTTTTGAACCGGCCAAAATTTTTTGACTGCACCAAAAATTTTCGACCGAACAAAGATTTTTCGACCGCACAAGAAATGAGTTATGATCGCACCAAAATAATCCGATCTCACCAGAAATGAATTCTGACCAGACCAGAATCTCCCGACCGCACTAGATTTGTTTCGCGACCGCACCAGAATTTGATTTTGATCGAACCAGAATCTTCCAAACGCACCAGATTTGACTTCCAACCGCACCACAAATGGATTAGGACCGAACCAAAATTTTCGACCGCACTAGAAATGAGATCCGACCGCACCAGATATGAAATCTGACCGCCTCAGAATTTTCATGTCGCACCAGAAATAAGTCACGACCGAACCAGAATCTTCAGACAACACTAGTTTTGACTCCCGACCGCACCAAAAGTGGATTTCGACTGAACCATAATTTTTCGACCGGACCAAGTCTTTCGACCCGGCCAAAATTTTTTGACCGCACCAAACTTTTTTTACCGAACCAAGATTTTTCGATGCACAAGAAATGAGTTCTGACCGCACCACAAATGGATTACGACCGAACCATAATTTTTCGACCGCACCAGAAATTAGATCCGACCACAACAAATATGAAATCTAACCGCCTTAGAATTTTCCAATCGCACCAGAAATGAGTCCCGACCGAACTAGATTCTTCAGACCGCACTAGTTTTGATTCCCGACCGCACCAAAAGTGGATTTTCGACCGGACCAAGACTTTTCAACCAGGCCAAAAAATTTTGACCGAACCAAAATATTTTGAACGCTCCAGAAATGAGTTCTGACCGCATCAGAATATTCCGTTCGCAGTAGAAATGAATTCCGACCGGAGCAGAATCTCCAGACCGCACCACATTTGACTGCCGACCGCAACAAAATTTGATATTGACCGAACCAAAATCTTCTGACTGCACCAGATTTGGCTCCCGACCGCACCATAAATGGATTACGACCGAATGATAATTTTTCGACCGCACCAGAAATGAGATCCGACCGCACCGGATATGAAATCTGAACGCAGCTGAATTTTTCGGTCGCACCAGAATTGAGTCCTAATCTGAATGCAGCTGAATTTTTCGGTCGCACCAAAAGTGGATTTTGTCCGGACATAAATTTTTCGACCAGACCAAGACCTTTCTACCCAGCCAACATTTTTCGACCGCACCAAAATTTTTCGACCCCACCAGAAAGTGAGTTTTGACCGCACCAGAATATTCCGTTCGCACCAGAAATGAATTCCGACCAGACTAGAATCTCCCGACCGCACCACATTTGACTCTCGACTGCACCAGATTTGACTCCCGACCGCACCAGAATCTTCCGACTACACTAGATTTGACTCTCGACCGCACCAGATTTGACTCCCGACTGCACCACAAATGGATTACGACCGAACCATAATTTTTGGACCGTACCAGAAATGAGATCCGACCACACCAGATATCAAATCTGACCGTATTAGAATTTTTCGGTCGCACCAAAAATGAGTCCCGACCGAACTAGAATCTTCGGACCGCATCAGTTTTGCCTCCCAACCGCACCACAAGTGGATTTCGACCGAACAAAAATTTTTCGACCGGACCAAGACTTTTCAACCAGGCCAAAAAATTTTGACCGAACCAAAATATTTTGAACGCTCCAGAAATGAGTTCTGACCGCATCAGAATATTCCGTTCGCAGTAGAAATGAATTCCGACCGGAGCAGAATCTCCAGACCGCACCACATTTGACTGCCGACCGCAACAAAATTTGATATTGACCGAACCAAAATCTTCTGACTGCACCAGATTTGGCTCCCGACCGCACCATAAATGGATTACGACCGAATGATAATTTTTCGACCGCACCAGAAATGAGATCCGACCGCACCGGATATGAAATCTGAACGCAGCTGAATTTTTCGGTCGCACCAGAATTGAGTCCTAATCTGAATGCAGCTGAATTTTTCGGTCGCACCAAAAGTGGATTTTGTCCGGACATAAATTTTTCGACCAGACCAAGACCTTTCTACCCAGCCAACATTTTTCGACCGCACCAAAATTTTTCGACCCCACCAGAAAGTGAGTTTTGACCGCACCAGAATATTTCGTTCGCACCAGAAATGAATTCCGACCAGACTAGAATCTCCCGACCGCACCACATTTGACTCTCGACTGCACCAGATTTGACTCCCGACCGCACCAGAATCTTCCGACTACACTAGATTTGACTCTCGACCGCACCAGATTTGACTCCCGACTGCACCACAAATGGATTACGACCGAACCATAATTTTTGGACCGTACCAGAAATGAGATCCGACCACACCAGATATCAAATCTGACCGTATTAGAATTTTTCGGTCGCACCAAAAATGAGTCCCGACCGAACTAGAATCTTCGGACCGCATCAGTTTTGCCTCCCAACCGCACCACAAGTGGATTTCGACCGAACAAAAATTTTTCGACCGGACCAAGACTTTTCAACCAGGCCAAAATTATTCGGCCGAACCAAAATTTTGGGACCGCTCCAGAAATGAGTTCTGACCGCACCAGAAATGAATTCCGGCCAAACCAGAATTTCCCGACCGCACCACATTTGACTCTAGACTACACCAGAATTTGATTTTGGCCTAACCTGAATCTTCCGACCGCACCAGATTTGACTCCCGATCGGACCACAAATGGATTACGACCGAACCATAATTTTTCGACGGAACCAAAAATGAGATCTGACCACACCAAATATGAAATCTGACCGCATCAAAATTTTCTAGTCGAACCAGAAATGAGTCACGACCGAAGCAGAATCTTCAGACAACACTAGTTTTGACTCCCGACCGCACCAAACGTGGATTTCGACCGAACCATAATTTTTCGACCAGACCAAGACTTTCGACCCGGCCAAAATTTTCGACCGCACCAAAATTTTTCGACCGAACCAAGATTTTTCGACCGCACCAAAAATGAGTTTTAACCGCGCCAGAAATTAATTCCGACCATATCAGAATCTCCCGACCGCACCATTTTTGACTCCTGACTACACCAGAATTTGATTTCGACCGAACCAGAATCTTCCGACCGCACCAGATTTGACTCCCGATCGCACCACAAATGGATGACGACCGAACCATAATTTTTCGACCGCACCAGATATAAAATGTAACCGCATCAGAATTTTCCGTTCGCACCATAAATGAGTCACGACCGAACCAGAATCTTCAGACAACACTAGTTTTGACTCCTGACTGCACCAAAAGTGGATTTCGATCGAATCATAATTTTTCGACCAGGCCAAAATTTTTTGACCGCACCAAAATTTTTCAACCAAACCAACATTTTTTGACCGCACCAGAAATGAGTTCTGACCGCACCATAATATTACGATTGCACCAGAAATGAATTCCGACCAGACCAGAATCTCCCGACCGCACCGTAATTGACTCGCGACCGCACTAGAATTTGATTTCGATCGAACCAGAATCTTCCGACCGCACCAGATTTTGACTCCCGACCGCACCACAAATGGATTACGACTAAACCATAATTTTTTATCGCACCAAAACTGAGATCTGACCTCACTAGATATGAAATCTGATCGCATAAGAATTTTCCGGTCGCACCTGAAATGAGTCACGACCGAACCAGAATCTTCAATCAACACTAGTTTTGACTCCCGACCGCACCAAAAGTGGATTTCGACCGAACCATAATTTTTCCACTGGACCAAAACTTTTTAACCTAACCAAAATTTTCTGACCGCACCAAAATTTTTCGGCCGAACCAAGATTTTTCAACCGCACAAGAAACGAGTTCTGACCGCACTAGAAATGAGTTTTGACCGCACTAGAAATGAGTTCTGACCGCACCAGAAATTAATTCCGACCGGACTAGAATCTCTCGACCGCACCACATTCGACTCCCAATCGCACCAGAATTTGATTTTGATCGAACCAGAATCTTCCGACCGCACCAGATTTGACTCCCGACTGCACCACAAATGGATTTCGATCGAACCAAAATTTTTCGATCGCACTAGAAATTAGATCAGACCGCACCGGATATGAAATCTGACCGTAGTAAAATTTTCCTATCGAACCAGAAATGAGTCCCGACCGAATTAGAATCTTCAGACCGCACTAGTTTTGACTCCCGACCGCACCAAAAGTGGATTTCGACCGAACCAAAATTTTTCGACCAGAGCATAATTTTTCGACTGGACCAAAATATTTCGACCGAACCAAAATTTTTTGACCGCACGAGAAATGAGTTCTGACCTCACCAAAATATTAAGTTCGCGCTAGAAATGAATTCCGACCGGACCAGAATCTCCTGACCGCACCAGATTTGACTCACGACCGCACATGAATTTGCTTTCGACCGAACCAAAATCTTCCGATCGCACCAGATTTGACTCCTGACCGAACCAAAAATGGATTTCGACCGAACCAAAATTTTTCGACCAGACCATAGTTTTTCGACCGGAACAAAATTTTTTGACTGAACCAAAATTTTTTGACCGCACGAGAAATGAGCTCTGATCGCACCAGAATATTCTGTTCGCACAGAAAAATATATTCCGATCGCACCAGAATCTCCCGACCGCACCAAATTTGACTCCCGACCGCATCAGAATTTGCTTTTGACCCGACCGCACCATAAATGGATTACAACCGAACGATAATTTTTCGACCGCACTATATATGAAATCTGACCGCTTTAGAATTTTCCGGTCGCACCATAAATCAGTCACGACCGAAGAAGAATCTTCAGACAAAACTAATTTTGACTCCCGACTGCACGAAAAGTGGATTTCGATCGAACCATAATTTTTCGACCAGAACAAGAGTTTTAGACCCGGCCAAAATTTTTCGACCGCACTAAAATTTTTCGACCGAACAATGATTTTTCGACCGCACCAGATTTAACTCCCAACTGCACCACAAATGGATTTCGACCGAACAGAAATTAGATCCGACCGCACCGGAAATTAGATCCGACCGCATCGGATATGAAATCTGACCGCACCAGAATTTTCGATCGCACCAGAAATGAGTCCCAACCGAACTAGAATCTTCAGACCGCACTAGTTTTGACTCCCGACAGCAACAAAAGTGGATTTCGACCGAACCAAAATTTTTCGACCGGACCATAATTTTTCGACCGGACCAAGACTTTTCAACCCCGGCCAAAATTGTTCGACCGAACGAAAATTCCGTTCGCACAAGAAATGAATTCCGACCACACTAGATTTGACTCCCGACTGCACCAGAATTTGATTTCGACCGAATCAAAATCTTCCGACCGCACCAGATTTGACTCCTGATCGCACCACAAATGGATTACGACTGAACCATAATTTTTCGATCGTACCAGAGATGAGATTCGACCACACCGGATATGAAATCTGACCGTATTAGAATTTTCTAGTCGCACCAGAAATGAGTCCCAACCGAACCAGAATCTTCAAACGAAACTAGTTTTGACTCCTGACCGCACCATAAGTGGATTTCGACCGAATCAAAATTTTTCGACCAGACCAAGACTTTTTAACCAGGCCAAAATTATTCGACCGAACCAAAATTTTTCAACCGAACCAAGATTTTTCGACCGCACCACAAATTAGTTCTAACCGCACAAGAAATGAATTTCGGCCAGACCAGAATCTCCCAACCGCACCACATTTGACTCTCGACCGCACCAAAAGTGGATTTCGACCAGACCATAATTTTTCAACCGGACCAAGACTTTTCAACCAGGCCAATATTTTTTTACCGAACCAAAATTTTTTGACCGCACCAGAAATGAATTCCGACCAGACCATAATCCCCCGACTGCACCACATTTGACTCCCGACCGCACCAGAATTTTATTTCGACCGAACCCGAATCTTCCGACTGCACCAGATTTGACTCCCGACCGCACCAGATTTGACTCCCGACCGCACCACAAATGGATTACGACCGAACCATAACTTTTCGACCGCACCAGAAATGAGATCCGACCGCACCAAATATGAAATCTGATCGTATTAGAATTTTCCGGTCTCATCAGAAATGAGTCCCGACCGAACCAAAATCTTCAAACGACACTAGTTTTGACTGCTGACCGCACCAAAAGTGGATTTCGATTGAACAATAATTTTTCAACTAGACCAAGACTTTTCGAACTGGCAAAATTTTTAGGGCCGCACCAAAATTTTTCGACTAAACCAAGATTTTTCGACTTCACCACAAATTAATTCTGACCGCACCAGAAATGAATTCGAACCGGACCAGAATAGCCCAACCGCATGACATTTGACTCCTGACTGCACCAGAATTTGATTTCGACCGCACCAGATTTGACTCCCGATCGCACCACAAATGGGTTACGACAAAACCATAATTTTTCGACCGCATCAGAATTTTCTGGTCGCACCAGAAATGAGTCACGACCGAAGCAAAATCTTAAGAAAACACTAGTTTTGACTCCCGACCACACCAAAAGTGGTTTTCCACCGAAGCATAATTTTTCGACCAGACCAAGACTTTTCGACCTGGTAAAAATTTTCGACCGAACACGAAAGCACCAGATATGAGTTCTGACCGCACCAAATTATTCTGATCGCACCAGAAATGAATTCCGATCGGACCATAATCTCCCGACCGCACTAGATTTGAATCGCGACTGCACCAGAATTTGATTTCGACCGAACCAGAATCTTCTGACCGCACCAGATTTCCCCGACCGCACCATAAATGGATTACGACCGAACGAAAATTTTTTGACCGCACCAGAAATGAGCTCCGACTGCACCTGATATGAAATCTGACCGCAACAGAATTTTCTGATCGCACTAGAAATGAGTCAGGACTAAACCAGAATCTTTAGAAAACACTAGTTTTAACTCCCAACCGCACCAAAAGTGGATTTCGACCGAACCATAATTTTTCGACCAGACCAAGTATTTTCGACTAGGCCAAAATTTTTCGACCGCACCAAAATGTCTCGATCGAACCAAGATTTTTCAACCGCACAAGAAATGAGTTCTGACCGCACCAGAAATGAATTCCAACCGGACCAGAATCTCCCGACCACACCACATTTGACTCCCGATCGCACCAGAATTTGATTTCGACCGAACTAGAATCTTCTGACCGCATCAGATTTGACTCCTGACTACACCACAAATGGATGTCGACTGAAACAAAAAATTTTTACCGCACAAGAAATTAGATCCGACCGCACCGGATATGAAATTTGACCGCACTAGAATTTTCCGATCGCACCAGAAATGTGTCCCGACCGAACTAGAATCTTCAGACTGCACTAGTTTTGACTCCCGACCACACTAAAAGTGGATTTCGACCGAACCAAAACTTTTCAACTGGACCTTAATTTTTCGATCGGACCAAGAGCTTCAACCAGGCCAAAATTTTTCGACCGAACCAAAATTTTTTGACCGCACCAGAAATGATTTTTGACCGCACCGGAATATTCCGTTCGCACCAGAAATGAATTCTGACCAGACCAAAATCTCCCGACCCCACCACATTTGTCTCCCGACCACACCAGAATTTGATTTCAACTGAACCAAAATCTTCGGACTACACCAGATTTGACTCCCGACCACACCACAAATCGATTATGACTGAACCATAATTTTTCGACCGCACCAGAAATTAGATCCGACCACACTGGATATGAACTCTGACCATATTTGAATTTTCCGGTCACACTAGAAATGAGTCCCGACCGAACCAAAACCTTTAAAAGACACTAGTTTTGACTCCTGACCGCACCAAAAGTGGATTTCGACCGAACCATAATTTTTCGACCCGACCAACACTTTATGACCCGCCCAAAATTTTTCGACCGCACCAAAATTTTTCGACCTAACCAAGATTTTTCGACCACACAAGAAATGAGTTCTGACCGCACCAGAGATGAAATCCGACCGGAGCAAAATCACCCGACCGCACCACATTTGACTCCCGACTGCACCACAAATGGATTTCTACCGAACCCAAATTTTTCGACCGCACCAGAAATTAGATCCGACCGCACCGGATATGAAATCTGATCGCACTAGAATTTTCCGATTGCTCCAGAAATGAGTCCTGACCGAACTAGAATCTTCAGACCGCACTAGTTTTGAGTCCCGACCGCACCAAAAGTTGATTTCGACCGAACCAAAATTTTTCGACCGGACCAAGACTTTTCAACGAGGCCAATATTTTTTGACCAAACCAAAATTTTTTGACCGCACCAGAAATGAGTTCTGACCGCACAAGAAATGAGTTCTGACCGCACAAGAATCTTCCGACTGCACCTGATTTGACTCTCGACCGCACCAGATTTGACTCCTGACCGCATCACAAATGGATTACGACCGAACCATAATTTTTCGACCGTACCAGAGATGAGATTCGACCACACCGGATTTGAAATCTGACCGTATTAGAATTTTCTAGTCGCACCAGAAATGAGTCCCGACCGAACCAGAATCTTCAAACGAAACTAGTTTTGACTCCCGACCGCACCAAAAGTGGATATTGACCGAACCAAAATTCTTCGACCAGACCAAGACTTTTAGACTTGGCAAATTTTTTCGACCGCACCAAAATTTTTCAACCGAACAAAGATTTTTCGACCCACCACAAATTAGTTCTGACCGCACAAGAAATGAATTCCGGCCAGACCAGAATCTCTCGACCGCACCACATTTGACTCCCGACTGCACCAAAATTTGATTTCGACCGAACCAGAATCTTCCAACCGTACCAAATTTGACTCCCGATCCCACCACAAATGGATTACGACCGAACCATAATTTTTCGACTGAACCAGAAATGAGATCCAACCGCAGCATATATGAAATCTGACCGCATTAGAATTTTTTAGTCGAACCAGAAATGAGTCACGACTGAAGCAGAATCTTCAGACAACACTAGTTTTGACTCCTGACCGCAGCAAAAGTGGATTTCGACCAAACCATAATTTTTTGACCAGACCAAGACTTTTCGACCAGGCCAAAATTTTTCGACCGCACCAGAAATGGGTTCTGACCGCACTAGAAGTTAATTCTGACCGGACCAGAATCTCCCGACCGCACCACATTTGACTCCCGATCGCACCAGAATTTGATTTCGACCGAACCAGAATCTTCTGACAGCACCAGATTTGACTCCCGACTGAACCACAAATGGATTTCGACCGAACCAAAATTTTTCGACCGCACCAAAAATTAGACTCGACCGCACCGGATATGAAATCTGACCGCACTAGAATTTTCCGATCGCACCAGAAATGAGTCCCGACCGAACTAGAATCTTCAGACCGCACTATATTTGACTCCTGACCGCACCAAAAGTGGATTTCGACCGAACTAAAATTTTTCGACCAGACCATAATTTTTCGACCAGACGAAAATTTTTCCACCGCACCAGAAATGAGTTCTGACCGCACCAGAATATTCCGTTCGCACCAGAAAAGAATTCTGATCGCAACAGATTTGACTCCCGACCGCATCAGAATTTGCTTTCGATCGAACCAAAATCTTCCGAACGCACCAGATTTGACTCCCGACCGCACCATCAATGGATTACGACCATACGATAATTTTTCGACCGCACCAGAAATGAGATCCGACAGCACTAGATATGAAATCTGACCGCATCAGAATTTTCTGGTCACACTATAAATGAGTCACGGCCGAAGCAGAATCTTCAGACAACACTAGTTTTGACTCCCGACCGCACCAAAAGTGGATTTCGATCGAACCATAATTTTTCGACCAGACAAAGACTTTTCGACCCGGCCAAAATTTTTTGACCGCAACAAAATTTTTCAACTGAACCAAGATTTTTCGACCGCACCAGAAATGAGTTCTGACCGCACCAGAATATTCCGATCGCACCAGAAATGAATTCTAAATAGACCAGAATCTCCCGACCACACCATAATTTACTCGCGACCGCACCAGAATTTGAATTCGACCGAACCAGAATGTTCCGATCGCACCAGATTTCACTACCGACGACACCACAAATGGATTATGACCAAACCAAAATTTTTCGACCGCACCAGAAATGAGATCCGACCTCCCTAGATATGAAATCTGATCGCATCAGAATTTTTCGATTGCACTTGAAATGAGTCACGACCGAACCAGAATCTTCAAACAACACTAGTTTTGACTCCCGACCGCACCAAAAGTGGATTTCGATCGAACCATAATTTTTCGACCGGACCAAAACATTTTGACTCGGCCAAAAGTTTTCGACCGCACCAAAATTTTTCGGTCAAACCAAGATTTTTCGACCGCACAAGAAATTAATTCTGACCGCACCAGAAATTAATTCTGACCGGACCAGAATCTCCCGACCGCACCACTTTTGACTCTCGATCCCACCAGATTTTGATTTAGACCGAACCAGAATCTTCCAACCGCACCAGATTTGACTCCCGACTGCACCACAAATGGATTTCGACCAAACCAAAAATTAGATCAGACCGCAACGGATATGTAATCTGACCGCAGTAGAATTTTCCGATCGAACCAGAAATGAGTTCCGACCGAACTAGAATCTTCAGACCGCACTAGTTTTGACTCCCGACCGCACCAAAAATGGATTTCGACCGAACCAAAATTTTTTGACCGTACGAGAAATGAGCTCTGACCGCACCAGAATATTCTGTTCGCACTAGAAATGAATTTCGATCGCCCCAGAATCTCCCGACCGCATCAGAATTTGCTTTTGACCGAACCAAAATCTTCCGACCGCACCAGCTTAGACTTCCGACCGCACCGTAAATGGATTACGATCGACTGATAAATTTTCAACCGTACTAGAAATGAGATCCGACCACACCAGATATGAAATCTGACCGCTTCAGAATTTTCCGGTCGCACTATAAATGAGTCACGACCGAAGCAGAATATTCAGACAAAACTAGTTTTGACTCCCAACCGCACCAAAAGTGGATTTCGATCGAACCATAATTTCTCGACCAGACCAAGACTTTTGGACCCGGCCAAAATTTTTCGACCGCACCAAAATTTTTCGACCGCACCAGATTTAACTCCCGACTGCACCACAAATTGATTTCGACCGAACAAAAATATTTCGACCGCACCAGAATTTTCAGATTGCACCAGAAATGAGTCCCGACCGAACTATAATCTTCAGACCGCACTAGTTTTGTCTCCCGACAGCAACAAAAGTGGATTTCGACCGAACCAAAATTTTTTGACCGCACTAGAAATGAATTCCGACCGGACCAGAATCTCTCGACCACACTAGATTTGACTCCCGCCTGCACCAGAATTTGATTGCGACCGAATCAAAGTCTTCCGATCGCACCAGATTTGACTCCCGACCGCACCGTAAATGGATTACGACCGAACGATAGTTTTTCGACCTTACCAGAAATTAGATCCGACCGCACCAGAAATGAGTCCCGACCGAACCAGAATCTTCAAACCACCCTAGTTTGGACTCTGGACCGCACCAAAAGTGGATTTCGACCAAACAAAAATTATTCGACCGGACCATAATTTTTTTACCAGACCAAGACTTTTCAACCCAGCCAAAATTTTTCGATTACACCAAAATTTTTCGACCGAACCAAGATTTTTCGGCCGCACTAGAAATGAGTTCTGACCGCACCAGAATATTTCGATCGCACCAGAAATAAATTCCGTTTGGACCAAAATCTCCCGACCGCACCACATTTGACTCCTGACTGCACCAGAATTTGATTTCGACTGAATAGGAATCTTCCGATTGCACCAGATTTGACTCTGGACCGCACCATAAGTGGATTTCGACAAAACAAAAATTATTCGATCGGACCATAATTTTTTGACCTTAATAAACTTTTCGACCGCACCAAAATTTTTCGACTGAACCAAGAATTTTCGACCGCACCAGAAATGATTTCTGACTGCACCAGAATATTCCGATCGCACCAAAAATGAATTCCGACCGAACCAGAATATCCCGACTGCACCACATTTGACTCCAAACCGCACAAGAATTCGATTTCGGCCGAACCACAATCAACTGACCGCACCAGATTTGACTCCCGACCGCACCACAAATGGATTACGACCGAACCATAATTTTTCGACAGGACCAGATATGAGATTTGACTGCACCGGATATGAAATCTGACAGCACAAGAATTTTCTGGTCACACCAGAAATGACTCCCGACCAGACCAAAAGTGGATTTCGACCGAACCATAATTTTTCGGCAGGACCAGGACTATTCGACCGAACCAAAATTTTTCGACAGAACGAAGATTTTTCGACCGCACGAGAAATGAGTTCTGACTGGACCAGAATATACCGATCACACCAGAAATGAATTCTGACCGGACCAGAATCTCCCGACCGCACCAAATTTGACTACCGACCGCACCAGAATTTGATTTCGAATGAACCAGAATCTTCCGACCACACCAGATTTCACTCCCGACCGCACCACAAATGGATTACGACCGAACCATAATATTTCGACCGCAATAGAAAAATATTCGACCGCACCGGATTTGAAATCTGACCGCACCAGAATTTTCTGGTCGCACCAGAAATGAGTCCCGACCGAACCAGAATCTTCAAACGACAATAGTTTTGACTCTCGACCGCACCAAAAGTGGATTTCGACCAAACAAAATTTTTTCGACTGGACCAAGAGTTTTCGACCCGACCAAAATATTTCGACCGCACCAAAATTTTTCGACCGAACCAAGATTTTTCGACCGCAACAGAAATGAGTTCTGACCGGACCAGAACATACCGATCGCACCAGAAATGAATTCCGACCGGACCAGAATCTCCCGACCGCACCACATTTGACTACCGACCGCACCAGAATTTGATTTCGAACGAACCAGAATCTTCCGACCGCACCAGATTTCACTCCCGACCGCACCACAAATGGATTACGACCGAACCATAATATTTCGACCGCACCAGAAAAATATTCGACCGCATCGAATTTGAAATCTGACCGCACCAGAATTTTCCGATCGCACCAGAAATGAGTCCCGACCGAACCAGAATCTTCAAACGACACTAGTTTTGACTCCCGAACGCACCAAAAGTGGATTTCGACCAAACCAAAATTTTTCGACCGGCCAAAGAGTTTTCGACCCGACAAAAATATTTCGACCGCACCAAAATTTTTCAACCGAACGAAGATTTTTCGACCGTACCAAAAATGAGTTCTGACCGCACCAGAATATTCCGATCGAACCAGAAATGAATTCCGACTAGACCAGAATCTCCCTACCGCACCACATTTGACTCCCGACGACACCAGAATTTGATTTCGACCGAACCAAAATCTTCTGACCACACTAGATTTGACTCCCGACCTTACCAGAAATGGATTACGAACGAACCAAAATTTTTTGACCGCACCAGAAATGAGATCTGACCGCACCGAATATGAAATCTGAATGCACCAGAATTTTCCGGTCGCACAAGAAATGAGTCCCGACCAAACCAGTATCTTTAGACCACACTAGTTTTGACTCCCGACCGCACCAAAAGTGGATTTCAACAGGACAAAATTTTTTCGACTGGACCATAATTTTTCGACCGGACCATAATTTTTCGACCGGACCAAAACTTTTCGACCGCACCAGAATATTTCGTTCACACCAGAAATGAATTCCAACCAGACCAGAATCTCTCCACCGCACCACATGTGACTCCCGACCGCACCAGATTTGACTCCCGACCGCACCACAAATGGATCACGACCGAACCATAATTTTTCGATTGCACAAGAAATGAGATCCGACAACACCGGATATGAAATCTGACAGTATTAGAATTTTTCAGTCGCACCGGAAATGAGTCCCGATCAAACCAGAATCTTCAAACGACACTAGTTTTGACTCCCGACCGCACCAAAAGTTGATTTCGATCGAAGCATAATTTTTCGACCAGACCAAGACTTTTCGACCCGGCAAAAATTTTTCGACCGTACCAAAATTTTTTGACCGTACCAAAATTTTTCGACCGAACCAAGATTTTTTGACCGCACCACAAATGAGTTCTTACTGCACCAGTAATGAATTCCGATCGGACCAGAATCTCCCGACTGCACCACATTTGACTCCCGACTGCACCAGAATTTGATTTCGACCGAACCAAAATCTTCCGACCTAACCATAATTTTTCAACCGCACCAAAAATGAGATCCGATCGCACCGAATATGAAATCTGACTGCAACAGAATTTTTTGGTCACGCCAGAAATGAGTCCCGACCGAAACAGAATCTTCAGACCACATTAGTTTTGACTCCCGACCGCACCAAAAGTGGATTTCGACCCAACCAAAATTTTTCGACCGGACCATAATTTTTCGACTGGACCAAGACTTTTCGACCCGGCCAAAAATTTTCAACCGCACCAAAATTTTTTGACCGTACCAAGATTTTTCGACCGCACCAGAAATGAGTTCTGACCTCACCCGAATATTCCAATCGCACCAGAAATGAATTCTGAACGGACCAGAATTTGATTTTGATCGAACCAGAATCTTCCGACCGCACCAGATTTGACTCCCGACCGCACCACAAATGGATTACGACCGAACCATAATTTTTCGACCGCACTAGAAATGACATATGACCGCAGTAGATATGAAATTTGACTGCACCATAATTTTTCGGTCGCACCAGAAATGAGTCCCGATCGAACCAGAATCTCCAAACCACACTAGTTTTGACTCCCGACCGCACCAAATGTGGATTTCGACCGATCCAAAATTTTTCGACCGGACCATAATTTTTCAACCAAACGAAGACTTTTCGACACGGCCAAAATTTTTCGACCGCACCAAAATTTTTCGACCGAACCAACATTTTTCGACCGCACCAGAAGATTCCTATCGCACTAGAAATGAATTCCGATCGGACCAGAATCTCCCGACCGCACCACATTTGACTCCTGACCGCAACAGAATTTGATTTCGACCGAACCAGAATCTTCCGACCGCACCAGATTTGATTCCTCACCGCACCACAAATGTATTACGACCGAACCATAATTTTTCGACCGCACCAGAAATGAGATCCGACCACACCGGATATGAAATATGACTGCATTAGAATTTTCCGGTCGCACCAGAAATGAGTCCCGACGAAACCAGAATCTTAAGACCGCACTAGTTTTGACTCCCGATCGCACCAAAGGTGCATTTCGAACGAACCATAATTTTTCGACTGAACCAAGACTTTTCGACCTGGCCAAAATTTTTCGACCGCACCAGAATTTGATTTCGACCAAACCAGAATCTTTCGACCGTACCATATTTGAGTCCCGACCGCACCACAATTGGATTACGACCGAACCATAATTTTTCGACCACACCAGAAATGAGATCCGTCCGCACCGGAGATGAAATCTGACAGCACCAGAATTTTCCGGTCGCACCAGAAATGAGTCCCGAACGAACCAGAATCTTCAGACCACACTAGTTTTGACTCCCAACCGCACCAAAAGTAGATTTCGGCCGAACCAAAATTTTTTGACCGGACCATAATTTTTCGACTGGACCAAGACTTTTCGACCCAACCAAAATTTTTCGACTGCACCAAAATTTTTCGACTGAACCAAGATTTTTCGACCGCACCAGAAATGAGTTCTGACCACACTAGAATATTCCGATCGCACCAGAAATGAATTCCGACCGGACCAAAATTTCCCGACCCAACCATATTTGACTCCTGACCGCACCAGAATTTGATTTCGACCGAACCAGAATCTTCCAACCGCACCAGATTTGACTCCCGATCACTCCACAAATGGATTTTGATCGAACCATAATTTTTTGACCGCACCAAAATTTTTCGGTCGCACCAGAAATGAGTCCCGATCGAATCAGAATCATTAGACCACACTAGTTTTGACTCCCAATCGCACCAAAAGTGGATTTCGACCGAACCAAAATTTTTCGACCGAACTAAGATTTTACGAACGCACCAGAAATGAGTTCTGACCGCACCAGAATTTTTTGATCGCACCAGAAATGAATTCTGACTGGACCAGAATCTCCCGAACGCACCACATTTGACCGCACCAGAATTAGATTTCGACCGAACCAGAATCTTCCGACCGTACCAGATTTGCTTCTTTAATGCTTTCTTTGATGCGTTTGAAACTTGATTTGCATGTGAGTTCTTGTTGGGGACTAGGGAGGTGTCCTTCGGACTCATTGCTTAGTGTGAACTACTCAAATTTCTTTTGAGGGATAAGTTAATTGGGGCCTAGCCACGGGTTACACTAGTTTTGAGTTGTAGCACTCCCAAACCAACATTAATTTGCTTTCATTCCACGTTAGGTAGCTTACTGTTTTCCTTTTATTGCTTTCTGTATTCTTTTCATATAGTAGATTTTAAATGCCTTGCCACTTTTATAATTCATGCATTAGGTTAGAGTAGTTTTAGGATCATTTTCATCCATACATTTCATTTTCTAAGCCACAAACCCCCCCCCCCTGAAAAATAGAAAAATTAAAAACATTCATTTGTGCATTCATTCATTCATCCATATCTGTCATTTGCCACTGTTTTGGTTTCTGACTTTTTTGCACTGTTCACCATGATCAGAAACTGAACCGCGCACCATCATAGCATCCATTCGGTCATCTCCCATCTAGAAAACCCAAAACACAAAAATAATCACATTTCCATCGGTCAACCATAAATTTCATGCATACCATTTGATTCTTGACCGAGCAAAATTCATTCATTTGCCCTCTGACCGAGAACACTAAATTCTGTTGTGTTCTTGGCTCGGTCAGCAACATTTTCATACATTTCCACTAAACCATTTGCATTTTAATTCGGTCAATAATCTGCATACATCCATTTTTCATCCATTTGAATCATTCTGCCCAGAAAAAATTTGAAAATTATAAATACATTTTTCTCTGACCGAAGAGTGCCTTCCTTCTCGGTTAGACCAGCGAGCCATTAACCGAGTGATACTGTTCACCTCGGTCAGCCCCATATTTTTCTGATTTTTGACTTCGGTTTTCTTTGTTTTCCAACTGTTTTCCACCCTTTGAATCTTTCTGCTCAGTTGGTTTTTGCTAATTCTTTCTAGCTTTTTCTCTGACCGAGAAAGGTAGAGTTTGTGCACCATTTTGCATTGAATCTCGGTCAGACCTTTGATTTTTACATTTTTTGTGCATCTTGTCTTTGTAAAATATCTTTGTTTTTGTGTTTACTAACGTTTTGTGCAGTTACTTCACTGTTCTGACCACTTCTTATTTTTCACCCAGGTTAGTGTGCTAAACTTAGCCAATTTTGCATCACTCTCGGTCATTTTGCATTTCTAATCATATTTCCTGCACCAGCATTTTTACCATATCATTCATTTACCATATAAAGCATTCTGGACCATTCTTGACCGACACATTCATCACCCATTTCATTTTGACCGAGAGCTTGATTTTCTGACCCTTGTGGTACTATTCACTTGGGTCAGTTTTGTGAATTCTGTATTGTTTTGTATCCTGCATTCTGTTTTCATTCCATCTCATTACATATAGTATTTTAACCCCATTTTAGGTTTATTTGTAGCTTTATATTGCATTTAGCTTGCATTTCATTCATTTCCCTCATGTCTAGTCACCTATTCTCACTACTTCCCAGGATTGATACTCAGGTTCCTTATGCTACATCTTTATTGTTGAGAGAATCTTTTTGGAAGGTGCTTGACACAAACCTCTTCAACGGTGCGGACTGGAGTCAAATCAAGTGCAATAAGAAGATTCTAGTTCAGTCGGATTTCATTTCTGGTGCGAGCAAAAAATTCTAGTGCGGTCAAGTTTCATATCTAGTGCTGTTAGAAGAATTTATTTTTTGCGGTCGAAACAAATCTCTTTTCGGTCGGAATCGATTTTTGCTGTGGTCAGAATTCATAACTAGTTCGGGCGGATGAGTCCGGTGCATTCATTACTCAAAAGTGGTCTGTTATAAAAATTCTTGTTCGGTCGCAATTCATTTTTGGTGTGGTCAAAATTCATATCTGGTTCGGTCAAACGAGTTCGGTGCATTCATTACTTATTTATTGTCCAGTAGAAAATTTCTGTCTGGTGCGGTTGGAGAATTGTAGTGCGACAATATTTCATATCTAGTGCCGCTAGAATAACTCGATGCTATCGAAAATACCGGTTTGGTCGAAACAAATTCCGGTGCGGTCGTGAGTGAAACCTACATCGGTGTGACAACTCTGGTACGTTCGATATTCATTTACGGCCTGCTTGAAAATGTTTTGTTTCGGTGAGAATGCATTCCCGATGCGGTTTGTAGTCAAATCTGGCGTGCTTGGAATATTTTGGTCCGGTCGGAATTCATTTCTTTTGCGGCCGGAAAGTCCTCCCGACCGTTGGATTACATAACTTGGCGGTCGAGAGAGTTCAGTGTGGTTAGGTCTTCTTTGTAGCGCGGTCGAAAAAATATGGTTCGATCGGAATCAATTTCTAGTGCGGTCGGGAGTGAAATCTTGTTCGGTCGGTAGAATCTGGGGTACGTCCATTACTCTTTTACGGTCCGGTCGAAAAATACCGGTTCGGTCAAGAGCCAAATCTAGAGCGATCGGAAGATTCTTGTTCCACCGGAATTCATATTAGGTGCGACTATAAAATTTCGGTGTGGTAAGATTTTGTGTCTAGTGCTGGCAGAGGAATATGGTGCACACATAACTCATTTCTAGTGCGGTTTGGTGACATATCTGTTGCGATTAAGAAGATATTGGTTTGGCCGGAATTAAAAAAACCGCTGTGACTGGAAAATTCGGATGCGGTCCAATATCATATCTCAAGCGGTTGGATCATAACACATTTTCGGTGTGGTCGAAATAAATCTTTTCGGCCGTAATCGATTTACGGTGCAGTCTGGAGTCAAATCAGGTGCGATAAGAAGATTCCAGCTCGTTCGTAATTGATTTTTGGTGTGGTCATAACTCATAATTGGTTCGGCAGGATGAGTCTGGTGCATTCATTACTCAAAATTGGTCTGTTAAAAAAATTCTTGTTTGGTCGGAATGGATTTTGGTGCGGTCAGAATTCATATCTGGTTCGGTCAAACGAGTACGATGCATTCATTACTCAAAAGTCGTCTGTTAAATAAATTCTTGTTCGGTCGGAATCGATTTTTGGTGCGGTCAGAATTCATATCTGGTTCGGTCAAACGTGTTCGGTGCGTTCGTTACTTATTTATTGTCCGGTAGAAAATTTCTGTCTGGTGCGGTTAGAGAATTGTAGTGCGACAATATTTCATATCTAGTGCCGTTGGAATAATTCGGTGTTGTCGAAAATACTGGTTTGGTCGAATCAAATTCCGGTGCGGTCGCGAGTGAAACTTACATCGGTGTGACAACTCTGGTACGTTCGATATTCATTTACGGCCTGCTTGAAAATTTTTTGTTTCGGTGAGAATGCATTCTCGATGCGGTCTATAGTCAAATCTAGCGTGCTTGGAATATTTTGGTCCGGTCGGAATTCATTTCTTGTGCGGCCGAAAAATCCCCCCTGTGTGGTTAGATTACATGTCTAGTGCTGGCAGAGGAATTCGGTGCACACATAACTCATTTCTAGTGCGGTTTGGTGACATATCTGCTGCGATTAGAAGATTTTGGTTTTGCCGGAATTAAAAAAACCGTTGTGACTGGAAAATTCAGATGCGGTCAAATATCATATCTCAAGCGGTTGCATCATAACACATTTTTTGTGTGGTCAAAAAAATTTTGTTCGGCCGTAATCGATTTATGGTGCGGTCTGGAGTCAAATCAGGTGCGATAAGAAGATTCCGCTCGGTCGGAATCGATTTTTGGTGGGCTCAGAACTCATAACTGGTTCGGGCGGATGAGTCTGGTGCATTCATTACTCAAAAGTGGTCTGTTAAAAAAATTCTTGTTCGGTCAGAATCGATTTTTGGTGCGGTCAGAACTCATATCTGGTTCGGTCAAATCAATCCGATGCATTCATTACTCAATAGTGGTCTATTAAAAAAATTCTTGTTCGGTCGGAATCGATATTTGGTGCTGTCAGAATTCATATCTGGTTCGGTCAAACGAGTTCGGTGCATTCATTACTTATTTATTGTCCAGTAGAAAATTTCTGTCTGGTGCGGTTGGAGAATTGTAGTGCGACAATATTTCATATCTAGTGCCGCTGGAATAACTCGATGCTATCGAAAATACCGGTTTGGTCGAAACAAATTCCGGTGCGGTCGTGAGTGAAACCTACATCGGTGTGACAACTCTGGTACGTTCGATATTCATTTACGGCCTGCTTGAAAATGTTTTGTTTCGGTGAGAATGCATTCCCGATGCGGTTTGTAGTCAAATCTGGCGTGCTTGGAATATTTTGGTCCGGTCGGAATTCATTTCTTTTGCGGCCGGAAAGTCCTCCCGGCCGTTGGATTACATAACTTGGCGGTCGAGAGAGTTCAGTGTGGTTAGGTCTTCTTTGTAGCGCGGTCGAAAAAATATTATTCGATCGGAATCAATGTCTAGTGCGGTCGGGAGTCAAATCTTGTTCGGTCGATTGAATCTGGGGTACGTCCATTACTCTTTTACGGTCCGGTCGAAAAATACCAGTTCGGTCAAGAGCCAAATCTAGAGCGACCGGACCGGAAGATTCTTGTTCGATCGGAATTCATATTAGGTGCGACTATAAAATTCCGGTGTGGTCAGATTACGTGTCTAGTGCTGGCAGAGGAATTCGGTGCACACATAACTCATTTCTAGTGCGGTTTGGTGACATATCTGTTGCGATCAGAAGATTTTGGTTCGGCCGGAATTAAAAAAACCGTTGTGACTGGAAAATTCGGATGCGGTCAAATATCATATCTCAAGCGGTTGGATCATAAAACATTTTTGGTGTGGTTGAAAAAATTCTGTTCGGCCGTAATCGATTTACGGTGCGGTCTGGAGTCAAATCAGGTGCGATAAAAAGATTCCAGCTCGGTCGGAATCGATTTTTGGTGGGCTCAAAACTCATAACTGGTTCGGGCGGATGAGCCCGGTGCATTCATTACTCAAAAGTGGTCTGTTAAAAAAGTTCTTGTTCAGTCAGAATCGATTTTTGGTGCGGTCAGAATTCATATCTGGTTCGGTCAAACGAGTTCGGTGCATTCGTTAGTCAATAGTGGACTGTTAAAAAAATTCTTGTTCGGTCGGAATCGATTTTTGGTTTGGTCAGAATTCATATCTGGTTCGGTCAAACGAGTTTGGTGCGTTCGTTACTTATTTATTGTCCGGTAGAAAATTTCTGTCTAGTGCGGTTGGAGAATTGTAGTGCGACAATATTTCATATCTAGTGCCGCTGGAATAACTCGATGCTGTCGAAAATACTGGTTTAGTCGAATCAAATTCCAGTGCGTGATGAGTCAAATATTTATCCTATTTTAATTATCTAATTATGTTTTCTTAATGTTTATAAGTTGTTAATAATGATAAATTAAGTGTTATTTGAGTTATTAGACCATTTGAGGCCTTAACACTAAATTGTGCATAAAAACAGTAATTTAAGCATTATTTTGTACTAACCCGAAACTGACATGGTTCACTGTTTTATTTATCATATTTTCTACAGAGGTCCAAATTCAATGGTTCTAGTTGCATGTTAAAAAAGACATGTTAAGCGGAAAACCAAAATTTAAAGCGTGTGAATTGGATAAGATTTGAAGATTCTACATGCATTTAAAGTTGGCGCTTGTGCAAGCTCACGCGGCTGGCGTGTTCCACATGAGTTCCTTGTGCTAAAATTGTGCTCCCGGATTCGTTTGACCTCCAAATTAAGTGAAACTTGTCAGGCTGATTTCCTAACTTAATGGGCTTTAATTGGGAGCTGATTTCATGTAATTTGGACTTGAATTTAAATTTCTATAATTTTATTAAGTGAGGTTCACCTGGCCTAGCTGGCCCAATGATCACCTCTCAGTGTTTTATTTATGGAGAGCGCGCCACAAAGCCAAATGAGGTGGGAACGGTGTAGTTTTAAACTTAACTCATAGAGCTTTCTAGTGGCTTTTGAATCGTCGCATTTGGAGCCAAAACGAAGAATCTGGGCGCGTTTTAAGTCAGCTGAAATGCATCCCACGTGTGCTTGCGCGCCAAAACGTTTTAAATTCCGTGTAAATTTGATTGTGTGTTTCGTTTCTATTGTAATTAAGTTGTGCTTGACTATATATTGTAAAAATACAGTGTATTCTGTGTGTTGTTGATTCATAAGTTCAGATCCAATACAAAGAGCTACTGTTTTTCTCTCAATTCGTTCAAGCTTCCATGGGTTTCCTTCATTGTTGCGCACGCACATGTGTTTCCATTGTGTATGTCTTTCTTTCCATTTCTTGATGGCTCTACTTGTGTTCTGAGTTTCTTCACCACATTTTAAGTGCTTTCTTTTAATTTCTTGATGCTTTAGTGTAGTTTTACCGATTGATTTTCTTGGACTAGCCACCTCTTGTTCACAATTCTTAGTTTTTGAGCCTTGATTTGGTTTAATGTGTGGATGCTCTTGGCGATTGCATTGTTGAAGCACAAAAATGTTTTTGGTGAAATCCTAATTGAATTAGGTTAGGGTTTTACAATATCAAGACCACTTGAAGGCTAAGATTGCATTGAATTAAGTGCGCTTATCTTTAGGAATGATATCATTGCTTTCTTTACATGCTTTGGATTTTATATGCTTTGATTTTATGTGCTTTCAATGTTAGAATAGCTTACTGTTTTCCATAGTTAGAGAACTGTTTAGGTTGATTAGATTTAGATTTAAATGCCTTGCTACAATTTACAATTCATGCATTAGCTTAGGGTAGTGTTTAGGCCATTTCCACACATTTTCAAGCACTTTAATTCCACAAAACCCCCCTGAAAAATTGGAAAAATCAAAAACAAAATTTGGTGCATTCATTCATATACTCACACCTTTCATTTGCCACTGTTTTTGGGTCTAAACCAGCTTAGTCATTTTTAGGCCAGTTTTGAGCCAAAAACAAGCCACCGGCGCACCAAAAACACCATTTTTGAGCCATCTCCACCATAGAAAACCCAAAATTGAAAAATAATAACATTTCCCTCGGCCAACCATGTATTGTGCATCTACCATTTCATTCTTGGTGCAGCAAAGTTGAAGGGATCTAGTACTTGACCGAGAGCCACCATTTTTGGCTAGTTTTGGCTAGTTTTTTGGCTCGGTCAGAACTTGATCTTGCATTTTGGCTTAGCCATCTTAACCTTTGCCTGAACCAAATTTTTACCACTTGTTTCCTTCATCACTTAGGTCATTTGTGCTCGTCCAGGGTTCAAAAAAATTGGAAAATTGAAGTAGTTGACCGAGAAGCACCATTTTTGGTGCACCAAACTTGACCGGTTTCATTGGGACTCGGTCAAGGTCACTTTTTACTCATTTTTGCTCGGTAAGCCCTTCACAAAAAGTGTTTAAAATTGTGTTTACTAACAGTTTGTGCAGTTATTTCATGATTCTGGGCAATTTGAAAATTTCACCTTGGTAAGTGCTTGACTTAGCCATATTTTTGTGTCTTTCGGCCATTGTGGTTTCTGTCCATAATTC